>QEOT01000670.1:3144-52413 GCA_003123785.1 Pterocarya stenoptera
GCTCACGTCGCCTGCTATCTCTCCCACCTTGCAAGTTTCTAATCACTGCTTCTTGATGATCCATCCTATCCCTCACTTCACCTAACACCAAGTTCAACTGCTTAAACTGTTGTTGCATGGCTTGCAACACAAATGATGAGTTATCTTCCATCCCCTTTAGTGATTAGTCACTCCTATGAGACATCAAAAATGTACTGCACAAAAAGAATGTTAGTGGAAAAACTCACACACTCCTTTACGTGTTTACACTCGAATAATGTCACTCCACTCGTATTTCACTCTTAATTGGCTTTTTCCCGATAATAGTCTCACACACTCTTGCCTTTTACCTCAAGAGTTTTCTCACTCAAGTTCTTTAAGAACTAATTGAAGTAAATCAAGACAATACAACATTGTATTATTCCAACCAGTAATATAGATCCAAGACACAAGTAGAACAAGAAACAAGGAATGAATAAAATGATACGAAACTCAAGGAATTTTTATGAGGGAAAGAGTAATGATAAAACTAGACACCCCACAAGAAATATGTTTTCAGCCCCTTTGATGATAAAGCTCAATCAACAAATGTATTTCTTTTTCTTTGTTGTAACTACGTAGCAACCTTTGAGTATGCTACCACTCTTTTTTTTTTCGAATTTTTTTTCGAATTTTTTTTTTCGAATTTTTTTTCTTTTCTTTTCCTTTCTTTTCTTTTCTTTTCTTTTATTTTCTTTTCCTTTCCTTTCCTTTCTTTTCTTTTCTTTTCTCTAATTCAATCACAAACAGCAATATTCAATTGAAAATCAAGCAATTGAATTCAAACACACAAGAATTGACAATGAAATAGAAGAAAATCAATAGTACGGCACTCCAAGCAATTGACAAACTTAGAGCTGCAAGAAACCCTAGAATTTTGAAACCCTAGGAGATGCAAATTTCGGCTAAACCCAAAACCCTAAGAATTTTGGCAGCGTACTTTTTGTTTGTATTTTTTTTTTTTTTTTGGCAACCCTAGAACAATGAAGCCCTAGAATTAAATTTAGAGATGTAAGAAATAAACGATAGAATCAGACCTGATTGGAAACCGAGCTCTGAATACCAAATGATATGAACCCGCAGGAAGAGAATCCGTTGAACTCACAATCAAATTAAAAAATCACCCAAGAAAGCCAAATTAAGTCAATGGATGGAGAATCAAGACCCGATAAGATCTCGTTTCAAGAACCTAGATTATATTAAAATCTAGACCCGTTGAAGAACCCGTCTCAAGAACCCAGATTACAAGGATGAACGCCACAAAGGTTGTGATTTACCTTTGATAAGTTCAAAAGTTCAATTAAGAACAAGAGGAGTAAAACTCAACTCACAATGAATAAATCATCAAATTTCATAAACTAATCTTCAAAATGAGGCTACAAGAATATTTAATGAAAACCTAATTGAAACCCTAGCCCAAATAAAACCCCTTTCTTCCAAAAATAACCCTGGACGAATAATGCCGCGTGAACAGTACTTCGGCTACAGTAGACGCTACAGTACCTCTCTTCAAAACCCTAATTCCTAAAATTGTAACTTTCCAAATAAGCCGTTGGCCAAAATACAAGGCCTTCCCAAAAACCCTAATTCATAAAAATAAGACATGTGGGCCAAACATCCTAAAGCCCAATTATTGTAAACTAATAAAATAAATACTTACACAAATTGAAAGCCTTCAATAACAATAGGCCCAGACAATACTTTAAGTCATGTATTCCATAGCTTGTATCAAGTGGATCAAATCAGGTTCTCCTTCTTGAAAGTCCGTCTTGTCTGTTGGGCTCTTACTAGCTTTATCCCAAATGGGTTGCACCAGTCCTTACATTGCTTCCTAGATTTTCTTAGCTCTTGATCATGTAATTGACCCATCTAAAACTTGCATATGATCTTTAAGACTAGGCCCATCTTGGTTCCCATCAGACCCCGTGTCTCGAAGATTACGAGATTTTTAGTAAGCCTTGAAATCTCGTATAGGAAATGCCGTTATTATGCTTATCACGCTGGCTATTTAAGAGCAGCACAATTAATACCAAATATGATTTGTAAAACAAAATGACAATAAATACAATAAAGGCAGCCAGCATTAATAGCTATTATGTACATTTAATACCAAAAAGTTAGCAACATCCAGCTTTATTCTCAAAAGCTCAAAGAAGAAAATTGAGGAGAAATTAAAAGATGTCGGAGGCAAAATCTTTTGAAAAAATAATTTTTTTTTTTCCAAAAACTTGACCCCACTAATTTTTAGAATTAAAAGGAAATTTTCTTTTCATAAAAAAATACTCCTTACTCAAAAATCACTTTATTTCAATATAAAAAATTGGACTGTAATTTTTTATTCCATATCAAATAAAGGCATAAGTATGTGTACCAAAAATATTTAAACAAAATAATTCACATAAAGAGAAACATTCTATGCTTTATTCTTAATATTCAATTTAAACATCCCATCACAAGCATAGCCCTTGCCCATAAAAACTTTATTTTTTATAATCACATATTAATCAGATTTCATAGTTTGTTTGAAACTCGCTTTGTTGAGTAAAAAACTCGACATCAAATTCTTCCTCATAGATGGTGTGTAGAGCACATCTTTAAGCATCAATATACGTCCAGAGGTGAATTTCAGCTCAACCTTACCACTCCCAAGAATCTCGATTTTACTTGAATCACCAAGCATAATGGTCTTTTCTTCTTCAAATGGAGTAAAATTTTGAACCAATTTTTATCATAGCAGATATGCCTATTGGCACTAGAATCTGCCCACCACCTTTCAACAAATTGAACCATGTTAATGTCTGTGATCATTGCTACAAACGGCTCCTCAATTACATTAACTTGAGGATTATTTTCTCGCTTCCGGAACTTACAAATTTGAGCAAAGTGCCCAATTTTACCATAGACAAAATAAGCTTGATTTTGTGAAGGGGGTCCTTGATTCTTATCATTTTGCCTTTGAAAATCCTTTTTGTGAGGTCTACTAAATTTTTTGAAATATTTTCTTTGCGGTTTCAAAAAACTATTTCTTGTAATTTAACCATTGGGCAAGCTACCATTTTCAGAAATTAAATTTACCTTTATCATGGAATTCTCATTGCCATTTTGAAACACCAAATCATCTTGGCCTCTAGCTTCCTCCTCTACACGAATACATGTGATTAAAGTCTTCAAAGAAGTCTCCTTTTGTTTATGGCGCATCAACTTTTGAACTCCCTCCACGAAGGTGGTAACTTGTCGATGATGCTACAAACAATTAGATTGTCTCCAATCTTGATGCCTTCGGATCTAACTTCAGCTACAACCATTTGAAATATTGCGCTTGCTCCGCAATGGATTTTTCATCTACCATTTGATATCGAAAGAAGCGATTTGCTGCATATTTTTTCGCTCCGGCTTCTTCCGTATCATATTACTCTATAAAGCTTTCTAAATTTTCTTTGCAAAAGTGTAAGTAGTGTTATAGTAATCATAAAACTGATCAACAAGACAATTTAAAAGATAATATCGACAGTTATACTCATCTTTAGTATATTTTTCAATTTTTTCTTCGTGAACTTTCACTTGTGTTTCAATCATGTTCTTGGTATTGATCTTGCTAGGATTCTTTGCAGTGAGAATATAAAAGACGTTGAGAAGGCTTAGATAAAAGAGCACCTTACACTTCCATCTCTTGAAATAAACTCCCTTGAACCGGAAGGGCTTGTTGATATCTCCAATGCTTTCCGTAGATTTTTCAATTGTAGGCTCCATTGTGAATCTCTTTAAAATTGTTGGTGAAATTCACAATAATATAATAAAAATTACAATAAAATTAAAATTAAAACGAAGTCAGTTTGGATTGAAGCACAGAAATGTCGCTCTCTTTAAGGAGATTCAAACTCTCTGCAGTGTACAACATCTCAAAATAACTGGTGCAGTAGAAATCTTCTTAACTTGACTCCTCCAGAATACAACAGCCTAACTGATCGTTGTATAAACCGAACCAACTCTACATAAGTGGTTGAGCTCAAATCTCCACCAAAAGAACACATTTCTTTTATCTGAAAATATTCTCAAAAATATATATTCACTAGTTATTTTTCTTATCTCCATTTCTCTTATAGGATAACCGACCGACTTGGACAAATGGGAAAAAACAATTAAAGCAAACAAACTTAAATAACCTTCGAAGCATAAACGGCAACTCAGTAATTAAGAGAAAAAGTAAAATTGACAAAAAGTTAACGTTTTACAAAGAACGGCAAAATAGATCAACAACGGCAGCTAATTAATGGTCAATTAATAATCACTAAAAGCTAACGTACATGCACCAAATTCAATAGAGAATAAAACCAAAGCAAGCATCGGTAATAATTTCTTAGATAAAGCGTTATAAATAAAAAATATTTATTAAAAAATACCAACACAATGTTACAAAAGAAAAACACTAACACATTGGTCATTTTAGCTTCTTTATGTCTAGCCCTCTCCCCTCTTGGAGGTAGAAAAATTGAAATCATAACTTAACCTTCACTCTATTGCTCTCGTATGACTAAGTATGTTCTGTTGACATTCTTATAGGCGAAGAGGAAGATTATCAACTCTCTATATCCCCTTGGGTCTTATTTGTATCAGCTTTGTGGTTACAAGCTAGTCTTCTGGGATATCATGTGTTAAGTCAGGTTTTGCATATCAAGTAGATGATGCAAAAACCTTCTCTATTGTGGCGGTCTCCTCTACTTCATATTCTCCACAATGATAAATTAACGCTTTATCACAAAACATATAAAGAGTATTACAATTATAAAGAGATTCATAAAAGTAAATCTACAAATTAACGTGACTTATACGTTAAATCTATTTTATAATAAAAATAATTTTTCAATCTAGCTAGCATACGTATCAAACTACACTAGTAAGATTTATTTTTAATTTTTCAAAACATATATTCCCAAAAAAGGAAGTATGATTTTAGGTTGCATGGTTATACTTTTAGAAGGCCTAGTTGGCTATTGGATTTTTGTACCGTAAAAGATATTTTTCTGCGGAGGGTTATTAATAAAATTTGAGGTATCATTATTTTTTATATAAAAAATAGAAATAAAACCGTGATTCAATATTTCAAGCACTCTTAAAAAAAATAATTCTAATGATCTCCTCGATCTGCAGCATCCGCCCCAAGGTAAACAGAATCCCAGTCAAAATCCTGGGAAATGGTTTCCAACATCGCTCAAAACACAATGTCCTGTGTCTCCGCTCAAGGTGAGCTGATTCCCAATCGAAAACCTGGGAAATAGTTTCCAACATTACTCAAAATAGTGTCCTAAAAGTCAACTCACCTGCTCGTCTATGAATTCCAGACCGACAACTAAGAAACTGGCCCCTTGAAATCCTAGGGCAGACAGCAAGCTTCTCTCACTCATGAGGTAGTAAACAAACTGAGTGCAAGAGCGATCGAGTTCCTTCCCTATAGAAACGGTTTCTTCCAGTTTTCTTGGAAATTTCTAGTGTGCTCAGCTCTTCAAGACCTGAATAGGACGACCTGTGAAGACTATTTTCCATGAGTGGATCAGATTCCATTCTCAAAACATCTTCCCAACTTATTTGCAAACTCTCACTCACAAGAACTTCCAAACAGAAAACATTAATCCAGATATCATGATGGCATTAAACCCGGTCACAGAAATGGTGTTCTCAAAAAGAAGGTGAGGAACTATAAATGGGAATGACGGGTGAATGGTGGTGCTGGAAGGATACTCGTGATCATAGACATGATTCCAGGAACATATAGCAAACAACCCAAGCTGGAAGCTGAGCTTCTGGCAGGAACATGCATGGTCAGGGGCAGTAGGACGCAAAAGTGAGTGAATGAATAAAATGGCATGAGGACAAACATCCGTAGAAGGAAGAAATTAAAGAAAGCATACTCTGCTACTATGCCGATTTGCTTTGTTTTTTATTTTGACTTCTTGTACATTTATTTATTTTTAATTTGTTTTTACTGATTAAGGGAAGTGACTATTAGTATATTAGTATATTTATTTTATTTTTTAAAAATATTAAAAAATGTAAAATAAAAATAAAATAAAATAATAAAAAGTGAGATTTATGCCGGTGGACACGCCCAGCATCAGGAACACTCATTAAAGAAATATCAAACTGGCTTTATCAATGAACGTATAATTGTAACATGTTTTATTAATATTCATATCAACTTTGACCAAGTTAAGCTAGTAATGCTAGAAAAAGACCAGCTTGGGCCTATATCTTTTCACTTTGGTAATAATTAACATAGTCATGTGCTTGCTGTGAGATCAGCCCAATTGCAGTCTACTTGGCAAGAACTTTTTTTTTTTTTTGGTGGAATTGTTTTAAACAACATACAAATTATAATCTTGACTTCTCATAAAATGTCATATCAATAAAAGTCGGTGTTATCACTGTTATGAGATAAATTTTGATAAATAAACTATTTAATATATAGAATATTTAATTAAAATTAAGATAAAATGTGAAAAGTCAAGATTGAAACTTTTACATCATATATATTAAGCATATGATCTTCAAACGCAGAAACTTACGAAAAGATGTGGATTTAATTAGATAAATTATATTTTAAAAAGCAATATTAAAATGTATATAGTATAGATCACTTTGAAAAATATGGACCATGTAAAAGTTACAGGCCAGACCAGACAATATTATTTTTCCCTGATAATTATTAGCATTGAGAAACGAAATTATGAATAATTAAATTACTGATCTGGAATATTTTCAAAATTAAGGTATTTGGCACCGTTCGAATACAGAAAGACTCTCAACCCATCTTTTTCAAATTTTTCAAATTTTTTTACAAAATATAATTATAAACAATTCAATTTTTTCAATCTCAAAATAATAATAATATTAAAAAATAATATTTTAATAATATTTTATTCAATTTATTTAAAACTATCTCATCTCATCTTATCTCATTATCCAATCGAGTCCGTACTTACTTTCAGTCAATTACATATGCATGACACAAAAGCTTTGTGTATAGTACTTAACGAAGTTAACATGCACCGTCCAAATTATACAACTTTTTTATGCACGCAATTAGTGGCAATATATTTTACGTAGTTTTTGGTAGACAATATCGCAGTACGTACGATCGATGAACCAATCAAATGTTGTATCGTGCAGCTAATTAGAAATCTTTTTGTATTATCTCCCGACAGAAGCGACCAAGCTCGATCGATCGTATGTATATTTTAACCAGGGATTAATGCATGCATTCAGTGTAACTCATGCGAAACAGCTAGCAAGGAGAAGATCAACAAGACGTATTATTTAGAATAAAGAAAAAGGGGGTTTCGATCGTCAAGTTTTCCTTCGTTCCATAATTATAAGATAAGTGCATGTCCTTTTCTTGTGAAGTTCATATTGCAGCGCCATGCTTGTTTGACCGCAGGGGCTTTTAGTTTTTTTAACCTTCATGACGATCGATGAGGGGAAAAAAGTCGCTCTCGGAGTTTTGATCTAAGGATTCAGATCAAGTTCCTGATCTTGCTATGTGCGGGACCCAGAGAACGCGTCTCACATGTTGAAGCTCACCTCAGGAAAAACATCATTTTCTCTGTTTTTTTCTTTATTTTTTGGACAGCGAGCATTCTCATGTCTCTTTGATTGTCTACCTCATCAATGAGTTTTTGATTTTCCACCAATATCTCAATGCGATATAGATCAGAGGAAAACAGACAGGAGTGATGGCGATCGATGCATTCAACTATACACATATAGATGGATGGATTTTGGCTTGTGATTGTGAAAGAGAGCCTTTGAAATGCAGAAAAACAGAACACACGCTTACAGTTGGAGAGCATGATCAAAGAAATTAATAATGCATATGGTAGTTGAAACAAATGATGGGTTCTCTCAGCACAGCCTGTGTGTTCTTTTTTTTCCTGATCCTCTACAAAAGGAAAGCACCAACCAAAGTTGAAACCATCCCCCAAAAAAAAAAGGTTTAATTCCTCTGAGGAAAAATAAAAAGAGAAAACGACCCAAATGAAAAGCTGGGAGTTAGACAAAGCTTCTTCCTGAGGCAAAAGAAACAGAACCTGATGCAAAAGGAGGGATAGAACAGTGACAGATTGGTTAATCAGATGCCTATATATATCTCAATGATCATTATATAGAATAGTACCTTGTAAACAAAAAAATCACTCTGTCCTTTAAATCTGCCCAAACATCCTTTAATGGTAGGGTCTTATATTCTCATCGTTAGGTGAGAAATATATATATATATATTATGATATGATTCGCGGAGAGTCGAAGCTTTTACGTATACGTTCAATCAAGAGCGTGGATTTCAGGAATTGATTGTGACAATTGACCTGAAAATTCCCTGCTCTAAGAAGCTTGCAGAAACATCATGTCTAACTCATAGGTTTAGATGATATCAACTGAGCTACACTTTCACTCGATCGGTTTAGTTTTTTGAAAAGAAAGGGTGAACCAGATAGCAGTTTTTTTTTAAAAAGTTCACATTTCATATGTGTCACTCTTCTCAAGTTTCGTCACCCTAATTTTTGGATTCAAGATCATTTTTTTTTTTTTTTATACATTTGGAAGAGGGGAGTTTCGAACTTCATACCTCCATTTTGGAGGCTGAGGATTATGTCAATCAGGCTACAAGCCTTTGACTAGATACAGGAATATATTGCAGTAAAGTTCAAAGAGAAAAAAGAAAGTGCAAATTAAGAGGATCGACAAAACTGCTATTGCTCATTTTGCATTTAAACAAAACTCACTAGGTTGCAAATGAATGACTTGTACACCAATGCAGACGTGTAAAACTAGACAAGTTTTGCTAGCAGATGATTAGGAAATTCAAAATTTTAAAGATGAGGGGTGGAAAAATAGTGCCAGCCAAACCTAATTGACTTGTGGCTTATGAAGGCTATATTAATTTTTCCAACCACTCACCAGTTTTTTCCTGCAAAATCTCAAGAAATATCAATCCAGCTTAAGTCTCCAGAGCATGAATAAAACAGCCAAATAATATTAAATTAGGGGGTAATATTATATTACAAAATACTAATCCCTAGAGAGAGAGGTAGCATCATGATTGGGCATTTCTAAACTTTTTCTGAGACAAAAATGTCAGATGAGCATCCATTACAACTATCTTGAAAATTTCTCTTATCATTCATTACTACTGAATATATTATAGTTTTTGTTTTGGGTGTACTAGCTATGTATTTATTATTGAAGCATCTTTCTGGTAATTAATATATTACACTAATTTGCAGACCAATAATGGAACCTCAATATAATAATGGTTAAGGCTGCAATGCATAAATCTTTTGCTGAACCCCAGAAACTGGATTTTCAACTGCCAGCCTCTTATAAAAATATTAGCCAAATTTTTTAAGGGTATCTTTGCAAACCTGAATTCCACTACCAACCCTTTTTCTATATTCACAGTATATTTTAAAAGTAGGTGAGGTAATAAAAGTTGTTTGATTCAATGGGCCTAGTCAGAATCTCACCACTGCCAACCTGGGATTCCTTTTGATGCTCTTTAATATTCTAAACTTTTGTTAAAGGAGTGGTTCTACCTTCTAAGTTTCTAACCTTTTCCATGATTTAATTTTTAAATTTTTTTTTTTAATTCTGGACTGAAAAGGGAACAGAAGCTTCTGCCTTTGGTTAAGTATGAAAATTACAGGAGCCCAAAATCAGGCAGAAATTATGGTTGACCCCATCTGAAGATAACCAAATGTCCTAATCATTCAAATTAGACTTTTCTGAGTGCAAAGTCCCACTTACACAGCTGGTTACAACCAAATCAGAATCAAATCTACCAGATTTATATGATTTAACTGTGTGCAATCGACATGACCCAGATGCAATTTATGAAAACAATCGTCAAATTTCTTGTCCAAGTGGTATAATACTTCTGATATAAACGACAAGATGCCAAACAGGATTGAAAATGAAAGCTGGTAGAAAACCTTTCTTCTAATTAGCACTGTAATTAATATCTTACATATGGTGCTGTGTGACTTTTGCACCAGAAGACAGAATTGGTTATGGGATTTTACACTGGATACTTCTAAAGAAAAAAAACTTATCCAGGAAAATAAGACAACAAAATCACATTGACATGAAAATCGAAAAGAAAACAGAGAGAAAAAAAAAATTCACTTCATTTGACCTAAAGATGAATGGTTCAGTAGTTCATGTAATGGTCTGAAATAAATATCTTTGTATATACAGCAGCCTCTCTGAATCTCGGGGCCTTGAATTGATGGGTGGTGCAATCAGAGCTCAGCTTATACATATGATGCTTGATCTGATCTTGGATGATATCAATACTTATATTGGAATTTGGATCACAACTTTGCTGTTATTAAAGTCATTTCCAAGCAAAACTTGCTTTCCCCATTATTTTTTCCTAACCATGGAAGCTTTGTGGCTGCATTGCTGTTTCCTGGCTAGGATTTTGACCAAAACCCATCTGTACAATGGTTTGCAGGTCATCTTCACCAAACATTGGAAACTGGAAATGATCAAACAAAGGGAGATTTAGATAGAGTAATAAATTTTTGCAGGCTAGAGGAAAGAGTCAAAAATGACTTTCTTCTTTTCCCTGAATACTGTGGAAAATCACTTACTTGAGAAACGCTCTCCCTATATCCATTGAGTGGAGGTAATTGCACGCCGAGACTTTGGCATAGTGCAGTATCTAAGGGGTCCACTGAGCATTGGGTCGCTGTCCCGTTAGATATGTTGCTATGCAGTGCCGGATCTTGCTGGGCCTGGTGAGCATAAAAAGCAGATGCTCTGGAATCTAATCGGAATATTGCGTGTGGCAAAGGGTTGCTTGATTGAAATATCTAAAAACCAAAAGATGAAGAGAGATTCCAGTTCAGGAAAATCGGAACGTAGAGAGAAAGGAAATCTCTTGCGTAAAAAAGAATAAAACTTACATCTTTAGATATCAGAGTATCCATGTTCAAATCCAGCCTGGTATTGACAGAAGACAATTTCATGGAGAGGAACTGCATCAACAAATACAGAGTACAAAACCCAATTAGCAAGAAAAATTCAATTTTCAAACACCTTTCACGAACTGTTGATTGACCAAATTTTAACTAACCTCGACTTGACGTTGCAACGACTGGACGTAGTTTATAATTTCGTCAAGCATAAGTGCTTTTCCTGTTACCTAAAATGGGGGAATCATAGCAAGCCAATATTAATAAAGGAAAAATTCAAGTAATCAATCCTCTGTATTCAAAGTTGGGGATTTTCTCAAGACCTTATTGCAACCAGGTACAAGATCTTGCAGAAACTTCATCCTTTCGCTAATCTTCTCTCTTCGGACCTGTCGAAAACAGAGTAATGTAAATGGGAAGCTTGGCATGACATAATATGAAGATCTGGACAGAATTTGATTCATAATTCTTACCCTTTCGGCGAGACTATGGCTGTCAGTAGCCTGACCCCTTCTTGCTCTGACATGAATGTAGTCCTTGGGAGGCTCAGGAGGCTTTGTGTTAGTTTTGCTCTGTTTCTCATCCCCTGAACTGCTGGTACTGCCTTTGGCTTCCTCCTCTTCTTTAACAGGGCCATTTTCCTTTCCATTAGCCTCATTCGGCTTGCATCGCTTCGCATTCGAATTACCATTAGCTTCAGCCACCTGAAATCAAAGCAATCCCAGATTTATTAGATGCTCGACCAAATTGAAATCGGAAAACTGGATGAGATTTGACTTCTCTAGTTCATACCTTTGTACTATTGACAAATGGTGATGATTTTGGCTCCTTTGCTTTCCCCTTGGAAGCCGATTTTCTTTTCCTGGGATTCAAATCATTGGAACCTTTCAACCCCGTCTCCACGTCTGTAATTTGTTCAGAGATTGTGGATTCCTCTTGAGAACTCGCCAGTTCAGTTCGATCCTGCAATGAAGAATTGTAGTTTTCCTGGCCACGCATTTGAGATCCGACTGCTTTCAGAGAAGGACTACTTGAAACTCGGGAGAGGCTCTCAGTTTCCACTAATAGATTCGATCTATAAAGTGCTTCAGCGTTGTTTAGCCCGAATTGGCTCGTCCGGTCATTGAAACTCCGGCTGGCAAAGCGGGAGAACTTGGCCGCCCTCTCTGCAAACCCAGGATCAGCAGAGAATTCTGCCACACTGGAACTCAAAGGCATTGATTTTCCCAAACTGGGTAAGTTCTCTTTTATGAGGTGATCCTTCCTAGGCACGTTTGGCTTAGGGGGAGAATTCAGAGGTGTACTATAACAAGAAGTGTTGGCACTGTTATTTCCACCAATGTAAGAAGCCAATAATGGCCGAGAATGCGGCGAGATGTCACCGGAGTTGCCAATGTTTCCCAGCTTTCCAATCAACTCCCTGATCACAAAGCTGTCATGGGACAAGTTGGTATTCGACGCTGCAGGGGAGGACACAATTGAACTCAGGGCTGAATCAAAGTAGATGCCATGATCCGTGGCCTTTTCCCAGCTGGGATTCCGAAGGCAATCTGGGGATTGGTCGGACATGCAATTCAGCTCGGTCCCTCGAGTTTCCATGGCCGATGATGAAAGAGAATGCCAAATGGATGACATTGAAGCTGAGGATTCAAAATGCATTCCTGCATTTTGAAAGAACTCGTTCTCCATGGGGAAACAAACAAACAAATAAATAAATAAACGAGGCTAAAATCCAACAAAGTTGAGGGCTTAAAACTGATGGTTCAGCAGTTAAAGGTCTAAACTTGTTGAAAGGCTTGTGGGGGTCCTGCTTTATTTTGGTGTTAATATAAAGCAAGGTTTTGTGGCAAACACAAGATAGGTTGGAGAATGATTGAATGTGGGCTCAAAATGATTGCATTTAGCATTTGAGCTAATTAGGAAGAGTTGGGTGAGAGAGAAGGAGAATAAGTTTGGTCAAGAAAAGCTAAGCAAAAGCTCAGAGTGAGAGAGAGGCAGAGAGAGAGGTGGGGAGGGGAGGGGGGAAGGGGATGGGTAGGGTGGGGATGAAGATAAATAGCCAAAAAGAACAGAAAAAACAAAACAATAACCAGAAAAAAATAATAACCATGAAAGAAAAGTCTGTATTTGACCTTTTTTTTTTTTAAGTTCTGTTTTCATATTTCTTTCATAATGGTAAATTCTTATTTCTTTCTCTCCCTCCGCAAAAGGTGGAAGGACTAAAAGCAGGTGTTTCCGGGCCTTGGACGTCACAACAGTAAGTACCTAATGTCCTGCCCAACTCCCCTGCAGAGATAGATGATCAGTACGTTGGCCATGATTCATGAAACTCTTCAAAGAATCGCTTATGTTTTCTTGTTCTTTGTTCTTTATCTAAGCAAATGGATTAGCAGAGCCATCCATAGATAAGAGAGAATGGTATGTAAAAGTCAATGGAGCTTGAAAGCATTGGTGCAACATGTAGCAGAAAAAAATGCCAGACAAAATCCTGTACAGAAGAATTATGCAGAACAATGGGGATGTGAATTGGCGAGCATTACAAAAAGCATGGATTGGGGGTTGAAAGTCAATTCTTGAGGTCCACAATATCTAAGCTAAGAAAAAGAAGAAAAAATCCATAATAAGTGGCCATGAACATTGAATAAGTCCAGACTAAGCTACAATTCTACCGATTGCTATAGGAGAGGTGGAGAACAGACTTGCTCCTTCTAGGATCGCCTCAGTCATTAAAAGGAAATAAAAAAAAAAAAAATTCAATGTTTTTTTAATTTTAGATATACCGATTGTTTTTTTTTAGAGGTGCAGAACAGAATTGCTGCACCGATTGTTTTTTTTATTTAGAATAATTTTAGGTATAGTCTTAAGATTGGTAAACTTCACGCATTCCCTTTTTTTTAAAGGAAGTACGCAATGAAGAAATTTATAAGCCTAACTCATCTCATAAAACCGGTTCTACAAGAGATGATTGTTCATTCTTTGTAAACATGCTCAAGACCTTGTCCACAGACAATGTGAGATTATTCCTCAACATCCTCCCTCACGTGCATACCAATATTTTTCCTGGTCATTGTCACAGGGTAAGTAATGTGGGCCACATTCGTCCTGTGACAAGCTCTGATACTATAAAGAAATTCACAGATTTAACTTATCTCATAAAACCGATTCTACAAAAAATAATTACTCATTTTTTATAAATATGTCCAAGACCTTATCCACATGTAATGTGAGATTATTTCTCAACACTCAAAATTTGCATATTCTAAAATTACAAATATATCAGTTTTTATGGTAATTGTTCCGATAAACTTATATATCAATGAGACGCGAAAACAAACAAGCTTGAAAATAAGATATTTTCGGAAGTAAATGAATGTGTCGACTTCACATAAGAAGCCGACTGGTTTTCATGTGATGAGCAGAGCTAAGTTTCTAAGACGTACAAGCAAAGAACACCAGTCCCCTACCTGTGGCTGTGTATATTATTTATGGTACTTGTTTCCCAGTCTAAAGGCAAAGAAGAACAAGTTTTCTCAAAGTTTTATTACCCCCATCAGATTTGGCTGCAGCCTGCACAATTTGGCAACTTCATGAGGTGAATGTGGTACCCTACAATCTTTGCTTTTGTGCCATGACCAAGGTGATATTGATGACCATAGATGCTTTGGGCGGTGCATTTACATGTTCATGATGTGGGCTTGAGAAGATTAGTCAAACAAAAATTTTATTTGCGTGGTGTAGAAAGAAGAGTAGTTTTAAAATTAGTTCCTTTGTTTTTAAAGATGAGATGAGATGAGTTGATATTAAAATTTAAAAATTGAATAAAATATTGTTATAATATATATATTTTAATATTATTTTTATTTTGAGATTTGAAAAAATTGAATTATTTATTTTATTTTGTATAGAAATTTGAAAAAGTTGTAATGATTAAATTAAATCAAATGAGAGAAATTGAGAGAAATTGTGGAAACGAACGAGGCCAAATCGGCTTATAATCAAAATGTGTGTCTCCCACTTTGGCTTGAAATCAAAGAACTATAATGGACATTTGAGTAATTAGATGAAATGAAAATTTCTTAAAATTTTTCATAATTTTCTTTTCAAACATTACTCAAGCACAAAATATTTATTAATTCCAAATCTTCAATTTCTTAATCTAATCATTACAACTTTTACAAATTTCAAAACAAAATACAAAAATCAATACAACTTTTTCAAAATTCAAAATAAAAGTTATATTTAAACAATTTTTTAACTTTATAATATTTTTATTCAATTCCTATGTCATTTTCCAAAACCAATAAAATATTTCAAGTTTTAATACAGACAATTTTACTATTATTCACAAAATTAGAAATACTTCAAGTTTTCAAACGAGCGGTAGTCAATATTGTGATTCAAGTTTTTTTTTTTTTTCTAAAATCATATATAAAGCCTAATATTTACTAAATAAATATTCAATAAGTGATCCATCCTTTCTAGGTTTATTGCCTTTTTTGTTTAAAAAAAAAAAAAAAAACTTTCATGCACTGTATTGACTGAGATTAATACAATGTCGATTAAAAAGAATATGTAACTAAATCCGTTTATGGGTTGAAATTAAAAATATTTGGTCTATTTTATGATTGATAAAGTGATCGAGTTAGTAATTTATTTCCCCAAGGAAGTCCATTTTGGTCTTCTGTGAGAGTTTTTTCTTTGAGTTTCTCAATTTATAATTGTTAACACTTGACAAAAACAACAGCACGTTAAAAGTCATTGGGGGTGAAAGTTAGAACTTTTTGAGAAAAGTTGCATATTGTAAGGGAAATTTTCTCTCACTGTCCCAGTGGGCCTGGCAATGGCAACGGGCCCAATCCAGATTAGGTAGAGTTCCCAACCCGGCCTGTAAGTAGGCTCCTCTGGATGCAACCTGTATGAGGGAACGTGCTGTAGGGAATGAGACTCGACAACCTGAAGACCTCTTGAATAGTGTCCAGCTCTTGAGTGCTTGTTCGTGTAGTGAGCATAATGTACGGGAAATCCTTAATCCTCTGACAGGGGGCATCAACAGATCACAAATGACGCTAGTGGGATGAGAAAAATCGGAGAACCACGCTGCATTAATGACACCACTACTCGAACTACACGCCACATTAATGACGCCGTCGCATTAAAGAACTCTGATAAAAGGAACAATACGAAGGACGTGGACTTCATGGGAGCAGACATAATCTGTCATCCCTAGACTTATGGTACAAATAGCAAGTCTCAGGTACAAGAAAACTCTTTCTAATCCATTGACTTTCTCACTTATTTATAAACTTCTAAGAGAATTTACTAACTTTGACATCGGAGACTCCCGGCCCCAAGGCTGCCCTCTCCCAGTTGCCTCATTTCCTATCTTTTGCATGCCCGAGTTCTGAAAACTTGAATTACCAGAACTTGGTTCAAAGGCGTGCAAAACATGATGGTAACACATAATTGATAGGGAATAAATAACTTGCCTAAAACCTCCCCTTTCACCAAGTTGACATGTTCAAGAAAAATAGATCAAACCCACTTGAGTCTTACCCATTTTAGCACCTTGGAACATAGCCTTTACAGTATCCCAACCTTAAAAGGGGAAACATTGAGCATTGAACCAAATTTGTGTTTCGATACAGAGCAATGCTCGTCGATACTTCGCATCAAAGTCTTACATCCTAGTACTACAACATAATAGATTGATCATTATAACAATCTCTACTCGCTCTAACATCACGTTAAAATTACTGCTTATCTAAAAAATTTAAACTGATATAAAGAGATAAATTTAATTATTTGAATTATATTCAAAGACACCTCACGAAATATATATATATATATGGCTATATGGCTATGTCCTTCTCCTTGCTCACATATGACGAGCTTCAACGCTATTATATATTATTCTTATGCTTATTTTAATTTGGCATTGGAGCACTCCCATGCATCATGAACCGTTAGTGACGAATAGCCACATCTTTTTCCAATTTTATAAGCTAATTCTCAATCCAAGCCTATGCAAAAGAATGTATGGCCACAATAAATTGGGTCCTGGCTAAGAGATTTCTGGGAGAATGGACTTCTTGAGTCAAAACAAGAATGGCTACATCAATGATGATGCTTGATATCTTATTAGATGTCCAGCATATTGTTGTCAATCCATCACTGACTAATTATCTATAGTAGTAGTGGAATATTAACAAATAAATATGGAAATTAAGCTACTGATTATAAGATTGCATTTTGGTGGGCTCATGATAATTATAACCCTTTTTCTTTGCTAAATCCGATTAAGAAATAAAGGAGTAATGATAAACTCCCAATATTATTTTTTGATAATTTCTAAAAATAATTTTTTTTATAATTTTGTAGAAATTTGAGATTTAAATTAGATTAAAAATGATACAATCATACATGCACGGACAGCTCGTTATACAACTACGTTTAAAAATAAAGATATTTATAAAAAGTAATATTGTTTTTATAAGTTATTTTATAAAAATACCCTCATGATTATATAAAAAGTTATAAATATCATTTTCCTTTATCTTTTAGATAGATAAATATATATATTAAGATTGTACCCTATGGAATAAACGATGGCTTACTGTCTTGGATGTAAGGATAACGAAACAGATATAATTACATATTGAGAAATGATATTTACAATCGTAGAGTGTGTAAATACCATGCAATTTCTTGAAAAAAAGTGAATAAATACGAGACTCACATGAAAAAAACTAATTTTTTAATAGTGAATCATATTTTTTTTTAAAACGATTACGCAACGTTTACACTCTACGGATGTATGTAGCATTACTCTTACATATTAATCATTGATGTCTATGGTCTATTATCAGACCAAATTTAAGCTACCGACAAGTCTTCGGAAAAGTCTTTGAAGGTAATTAAGATTGAAGGCATATGAATATTAATTATTGATGGGAAAAAGATGATATTATAAAGTGGGTTTGTTCAAGAAGATAACCATATTTTGGTACTTCGTATGAAGAACTTAGAGTTATGGTATTTGAGTAATGTTTGATTGTTGATGTGGCATTATGTATTATCGTTAATTTTTCTTGAAAAGATAAAAATTAATTTAAGGGTTATGGTAGAATATCTATGTAAATTAAGCTCTTTATAATATGAGCAAAGTTTGAAAGAAAATGATTAAGTGCAAGTTCAAAACTAATCCTAGATGATAAAGTCTTGAAGTTCAAATATCGTTTATCATTCTATTACTCTCGAGCATGCTATGCATGTGTTTGATTTTTGTTAGGCGGAGAAGGTGGCGAATTTTGATTGCGGTTGGCGAATAGGATAGTGAAGCTCAACTATAAGTGTGATGGAGAGAGACGGACTCATATGTTCGATCGAATTAGGTATTCAAAATATGAAAAGCAATGATGTGTCACTTGTTTTTAACAAGTCCCACAATTTGGTGATGGGTTCATTCCTTATAATCAGCTTACACTTTAGGGACAAGTTGAAATCCCAATTGGATTTATCGAATATATCTACCTATACTCAAGTAGGAAACAAGAACCAAGTTGAATTAGTGTATCCTATTCATGTTAGGTACAAAAGAAGAAAGTCCAATGTAAACTAAAGAGAGTCGACATCAATTTAATCTTGTCATCATGTACCTTTCAAGTTGAACAAAATAGAAACATTATCCATTACTATGTAGCATTTATGTTACGCGGCAAGTTCTCATCTTTTGGACTTAGATAGTCCAATATCTATGAACTATATATGATCCCTAGCTAGGGTATAGCCCCTACAATATAAACTTTGTAATGAATATATATATATGAATATTTTTAATTTTCTTTACCAACCCTCGTGGGACACATTGATCATGATATATGAGGGTCATAATAGTAATGATCATATGCCATGATCATAGAAACACTTAATTGATCATGGTCATTACCATGATGATATTGATGATCCTAAGCCTACGCGGGCCGACATCTAAAAAAACATCATGTTATTAGCTTCTAATATATGATCAACACTGACTAATGATAGTGGAATTTCACATGGGATTTTCACGTTGGGAATTTATATTCAAAATTCTGTTGATAATTGTGGTAGTTATAGAGCATATATTTATTGCATAGCTCTGAAATCTGGTCAAAATCTGACTTCCCAACTTGTTCTGCTTCATCATTTGTTTCCTTGGCAATGCTGTCGACGGGGGTAACTCCACCGTCATCCCCGCCAACAAGATTGCTTATTTATTTCTGGCGGCTACTATCAATGTTTAGTTCTCTATTGACCAATTTCTGACACAGATCTCACGCATAGGTAAAGTTGATGAGTGTTCTTTTATTACTATAAACTTGGCTGATATAGCTTATTTTTTAAGAGTTGATGTGCTACGTCAAGTTGTAAAATTATTTTTATTATAAAATATATCTAACGTTTTATATTAAGTCATGTCAGTTTGTAGGTTAATTTATTTTTATCAAATTTCTTTGTAACTATAATAGTTTTTAACTTGGCCATTTGAGTTATCTTTCCATCTATGTTACCATTTTCTTTAACTGTCGTGAAGAAGAGAATGTGAGCTACTTCATTAGCCAATCTAGCGAAGCGAAATGCAGTGTCTCATGGTTTCTAGAAAAACTCTACTTATCTTTTCCTACACCACACACCAATATATGATTTATCATTTTGTCATTCTATTTAAACATATATAGATAAAAATGACAAATCACATATTGATGTAACACCATTTAGACTCCGTTTGGATTGAGAGAAAAGTGCAGGTTGGGTGGATTGAAAGTAATGTCATCTGACTTGGTGTACTCTAAATAGTGTATATTTTTTCCCCCTTTTTGGGGCAAAGTAAGCAAATTGAGAGCACCATTTACTCCGAGTGTCGTACTAATTATAATAGTTGTTGGGTGGCTTAATGAAATGCCCCAAAAAGGGGAAAAAAAAACTACACCTATTTAGAGTACACCAAGTCAGATGACATTACTTTCAGGACTCAAAACCCAACCAGAATGGTTGTAATCGTATCAACACATAAATGCATGTTTGACAAGGGAACAAAAGGGAGGAGAAAAAAAACATGAGAGAGAGAGAGAAGTGCAGTTTCTGGCAAAAAAGGAATAGAAAAAAAAACAAACTGAAAATTAATATTTTTGGGGTTTTTTTTTTTTTTTCTTATGATCAATACGTTGTGTTGTACGTATATGACCCATGCAAATAATATTCATACCGAACCAGTTTTGAATTAGGTTGTCTGTTCCTTGTCTTGTCTTGCACTTGACATCAACACAAGTTCAAAAAGTTATCAAAATATTATAACAGCTAGCTATCGGCTTCAAGGAGAGTACGTGACAATAATTTTGTCCCTCCAAGTTCCGTCCAAATGCAAAGATGAAAGAGCCCAAACAAATTTCTCTCTTAACTTTGTAACCTTGATGTTGACGACACTCACTCGCCTCCCAAATAATACATCTTACTAAATGTTTATCCTAACAACTTTATATTCTCTCTGTTCATATTGATTCAACCTACCAACTATCATCAAGGGTTAATTGCCAAACTTAGTACATGAGTTTTTATGTTTTTGCAATTCGAGACTTCATATTTCAGTATTTGGAAAACTGATATATGAATTTTCACATTTTTATAGTTGGAAATTTCCGTCATCAAGAGGGCCGAGTGTTATTATGCTTCTTAATTTATATCACTCACTTTGTTCACTTGATGTGGCACCACAATGTGTGGTACAAAGTAGTTTATTAAACAAATTTAAAAAATATATATTCAAAATAATTTTGTCCAAAATACAAAAAGAGGAATATTAAAACCTTAAATTTCCTTTTTATGTTTGTGTTTTTAATTTTTTAAATAAGCCAAGTGACACTATATTATGGTGCCACATTAAATAGAACAAAATAAATATTGAGGAATAATCTCACATTGCCTGTAGATAAGGCCTTGGACATATTTATAAGAAATGAGTAATCATATCTTGTTGAACTGGTTTTATGATATGAGTTAGGTTCATAAATTTTTTCATGGTATCAGAGCCTGCTATAGGACGAATGGGAGCCCATACTACCTATCCCGTGACAAGGACCAGGAAAAATACTGGCCTGCACATGAAGACGGGTATTGAGGAATAATCTCACATTATTTGTGGATAAAGTCTTGGACATGTTTATAAGGAATGATCAATTATCTCTTGTAGAACCAGTTTTATGAGATTAGTTAGGTTCATGAATTTTTTCATAATATCAGAGCCTGCCACAGGACTAATGAGGACTCATACTACTTACTTCGTGAAAATAATAAAAAAAAAATACTGACCTGCAAGTAAGGGAGAGTGTTGAGGAATATTTCAATATTACCTGTAGACAAGGTCATGAGTATGTTTTTAAGGAATAAACAATCCTCTCTTGTTAAACCGATTTAATGAAATGAGTTAGACCACAAATTTCTTTAATAAATGATATAAATTAGGTGCATAGTAACAGTATTCTTAACTTAGACGGTTGTCACGTGATATTAATATATAACATGTAAACTTTCGATATACTGACGTGAATATCGATGCCATGTATGAACCAATAAAATCTAAGGTGATGACATGTACGAACCAATAAAATCTAAGGTGAAAAGTAGCATTGCTCGATATAATATTTTATTATTCATAAACGCATCCCGTGATTGTGTACAATCATATTCGAAGTTGGTCTTAGCTGCAAAATCTTATCTTTCAATCATACTTCATCATGTTGTTAATTGTTTGGAAAGTTATTTGTCTTTAGTTTGGGAAATCATGTCCATTTTCAGACTGATCCAAAAATAAATCCATAAAAAATTGAATTCTTTTTTTTTTTTTTTAAGAGAAAAAGATAAAGTGTGAATGATATAATATATAAAGATTTGTCTCGTAATGGAAACTCTAAAGTCTATTTGTATATAAAAACGGTTTCATCTCATGTCATTTTATCATGATAATTTTTTTAAATTTTGATATAAAATATAATAAACAATTCAACTTTTTCAAGTTTCAAATCAACAATAATATTAAAAAATAATATTCTAATAATATTTTTTTTTAACTTGTAACTTTTATCTAAAATCATCTCATATAACTATCCAAACGGGACTTAAATACTATTAAATTGGGAATATCAATTGGCATAGTAAACAAGAAATAGTTTGCTACTTAAGCTATCTTGTATGTATATGAAAACACATTACACTAATTGATAGAATTTTCTTCTATTGGTCTTAATCTAAAGTTGTATAATTCCATATATTAAGATAGATAGAAGAATATACAACTAAGCTTATGATGTAACACGAACATAATTGTACGTTGTCATCTTAAGACAATTTTAATTTCTTTTTAACTTGGCGTATTGCATTTAAGTTTTTCTATTTATAAACTGGTGTGGAGGACACAATATTACGTCAATTTCTCTAATCTCAAACGCAATCAATTTTCTTTCGCATGTCACATATGATAATTAAATCCATAACTTTTCACTCTTATTTATTATTGGAAAAAGAGAAAACTTTATCCATGGGAATTGGAACTCACATCATCTTCTTGTATTGTTATTACAAAGCGATAACATAGCAATTGAAGTGTGAATTAACGGATAAGACAAGTTGTTTTAAAAAGCAATGGTTGAGTATTAAGCTTTACTTTTTATTTTGCACTTTCTTTATTATAAATTAATTATCTCAATTTTCTAATATATCTCTCATTGCTTTGCTTTGGTTTGTCGCTATTTGTTATTAAATTGGATATTATATTCAAATATTGGTCGGTGGGTGCGTTGTCCAAACACAGAGTTCCCTAAAACCAGCGGCGGTAAACCGCTCAATTTATAAACAAAACGTTGTGTGTTTGGGGGCTCACCACAAAATCACTGTTACTGAATATGACATACACGTAGAGTTGTTCTGGTCATTAAAGAGAAATACTTTAGTCACAAAGAGATTTTAGAAAAAGTAATCTCATGAGTTGACATAATTTGATGCAATTTGTTTGATTGTAAAATTATTTTTATTATAAATATAAATCTAACGTATCATACGAGGCCGTTGCAGTTTTGGAGTTTACTTAAGGCCATGTTTGGTTGTTAAATCAAACTCAAACTCATCTCAAACCAATCATTGATGAGACTCACTACTTTTTCAATTTTTCATAAAAAAATTAAACTCATCTTAACATACTTCATATATTTCAATCTAAAAAGTTAAACTCATCTCAATGAAATCCACAAAATACTATTATTCACAACTCAACTTAATTCATCTCAACATCTAAATATAACTTTTAGTGAATCTTTTTGTGACTGTAACACTTCTTATCAATAAAACACAATGTCATTTAGTGTTCGTTCTATAGGTTTTTTTATTGGCACTAGGTATTCGGAACAAATTTTTGATTAATTTCGGGAATGCATTGACTATTGGCAATGAGTTAATCCAAATGTGCTTTAGGTAACACAAAGAGAGAATTTTGCTAGTATGATGGTCTATAGAAATTATTTGCACTCAAGGATTCGAAACTTAGACCTAGCACACCATCAAGACCAAAGCTCTTATCTTTTGAGCATTGATTACATGATTCCAAAGTTTTATCTTTTAATTGTGATATCTCTCTTGGGTATTTTCCTCGGTTTAGACCCAATGCCAAATCCATCATGAGAGTTTTTATTGATCTCTTAAATTTACTTGTGACAATTTTAAATGTTGTAAATACCCATGGACCAACTTCCCCTAAATTGTGAGAATCATGGGATATCGTGACAGTAAATAAAATACAAAGCCAGTCTACTAATTTTATACTTAAAGAAATGGTCCAAAATAACAAGATAGCCTCGTTCCATCTTTACAAAAATTTTCATCTCATCTGTAAAAACAAACAAGGCCTAAGTTCATATGTCTATCTCTCTATCATTTAAATCGGAAAAGGAGATAAATATTTGTCACTTCTCAATTGGCAAATTTATTTACTTATTTTTAATTTTTTTTACGCTGCTGGGGTTAAGGAAATTAACCCGAGAAATCCAGCATAATCACATACAGACGGAAGTGTTGTCATCATGCTAAAGATCATTTTGCCTTCATTTGCCAACATTACGTTAGAAATCGATTCGGAAATGCACCTTGGGTTAAGAGTTATGAGTCATGACCATTTAGTAGGCCCATATTAAGTAACATTGGCCCAAAGAAACAATACTCAATAGGAAGGAATATCAATCGGGTTGGTCTAGTTGGGCCAAGTCGAGCACAAATGTTGCCTAAAACTCAAGCACTCGGCCCAAAATCAAAGTGGTCCACCATATAATATATATCATCCTAAGTTAGTTTTCTTGGGTGTCGGATCCCTGCATTTGCGGGGTCGATCCAGTTGGCCAACCTGTCTGACTACGGGTGGTTCTTGTAACAATTAAAAAAAAAATTTTAAAAATGCCAAAATTAAAATATGAGTAATGTTAGTTAAAGTAGTAGAGTATGTAAGTATATCACAATCATTTTAAAAAAGAATGATGTTCATTATTAAAAAATTAATTTATTTTATATACTCGTATTTATTTATTTTTTTTAAAGAATTATACGAGCATGTAAATAATAAATATCATTTTTATATACAGAAATGCTTGCTGTTTTTCCTACCAAAAGTAAGGAACATATCCAGATACGAGCCTGAAACGTTATTAGTGAACTAATGGAGAGAAAACAATATAATTTTAATAAAACTTTCATTTTTAAGCTAACCAATATTTAAAAGACAATGCTAGAGATCCGGCTGGGAATTCTTGCTCCTTTTTTCTTTTTCTCTTTTTTAGTTTTTTTCCTTGATTATGAAAGTGTTGTTTAATAATATTATGAAATTTTTTTTCTATTTTTTTAAGAATATTTAAAAGTGTTAAAACAATATGTGAAAAAAACTTAAGGTTTTTTTTTTTTTCACATCATTTTTTAACACTTTTAAATATTTTTAAAAATAGAAAAAAATTCACAATATTATTAAATAACACTTTCTTAATCATTAAGTTTAAAAAAAAATTAAAAAAAATGGAGCGGGAGCTCCAATGGAATCCCTATGATTTTCCATATTTAAAAATCCTCAAACTTAAGATGGACTAGCCACATCCAACAATAATATTTTACAATTGATGGGATTCCCTTTATTTTTTTCTTGTCTTCATATTTTTTTTACAAATTATAAAGAGTCAGAACTGGACACATTGTATCCATCTTATAACATTTAATATTGAGATCCATACCATCTCCAGACAATAATAGTAATGCAAGTATTCAGAATCTCTATCTCTTGAAAACATATCAGAAAAAATCCCATAATTATTACGCATTTTGCTATTATGAAAATAGAAATGATATTTATAGTTTTAGAATGTGCAAATTCTTCCATTGCACACTATCTTTGACAAAAATAATAAAAATAGGACCTAGATAAAATTTTTTTTTTTTTAATAATAAATAACTCTTTTTTTAAAAGGAAGTACGTGAGACTTACATATTTTATAATTGTATATAGTATTAATCTTAAGAAAATATATGAATCGGGTATCATCAATCTCGTTTAAGTTGAAGAGAAATGCTAGTATACCTCCTCATTTTGTCTTCTCATTTTAACCGCTCATATATTTAATTATTTTTTTAAAAAAATTTCTTAATGATTAAGAAAATAACTGTTAGTGTATTGATATTTTTTTAAAAAAAAAATATTTAAAAATGTTGAAAAAATATATATAAAAAAAAAAAAAAACAAAATGCAAATTACACTGGGCATATAGGGCAGTCATGCCTAAGCGAAATAATAGCACCGCTCTTTAAGTTGAAATGGATAGAAAGTGAAAAAGAAGGCTATAATTTTAAGTAAATATAAATAAAATGAAGGAAAAACCAGTTGAATGAATTTAATTACCATTTGGGCTAAATTAAAAAAAGAAAAAATTACTACTTGGGTTGGAGCGGAAAGGGGGCTTGAAATTGGAAATTTGACTCATTTTTTTCTGGCTGTGGGCCAGCGGCCGAGCACCGACTCCACGTTTCCTTACCTTCCAAGCAAACCCGCCCTCAGTACCGCACTACCTATATATAGCTACTGAACTATTCAGCATAAGCATCGCCGAAAGCGAAACCCAAACGATTCCAGTGCTGAAGACTATGGATCACCTCCATCTATCTCGGGTTAGGTTTAGGGTTAGGGTTTGCGTTTGATCTACCAAAAATCCCCCTGGTTTTGGCCTAACTTTTGCATTTCTCATGGCTCGAGTGGAAAACGTCTTTGCTCTTTTGGGGGATGGAGACGGAGACGACGACGTTTCGGCGCTCCTCGAGCGCGTTGCTGCTGTGAAGGCGGAGCCTCCGCCGCTGGAGAAGAAGAAGAAAGATAAGCAGCAACTGCACCAAAAGCAGCCTGTGGAGAAGGTAGAGTCAGACTGGGGTCTTGACGACGCCGTGTCGATGAAAGCAAAGCCTATTGTGCTCCCCGATTACGGTGATTGTTTGCAATCCTTTTTTTTTGTTCATTTTATTCTATTGTTCCTCTGCTGTTTTCTTGTTTGTCATTGGTTTTGATTGGGTTTCTCGTCATCTTGTTGTATTTTCTTTTTGGCTGCTGAGAAATTAGTTGAGAAGATGGGAAATGCATAGAAAAGGCTGGATTGTTTGTGCTAAATTGAAAATATATAGATTGGGAGTTACTTTGACAGCCCCTTTATTTGTTTAAATTTTGTAACTGTTTGTTCAATTACGATTGTACGTGCATCATTCGCATTGTTTATTTTCCATGTTTGTACCGCAACGGTTTCATTGATACTCTTCTTTTTCTATTGGCAGTTACAAGAAGAGATATTGTAGTTAGAAAGAATGAGCCAGAGGGGCGGGAGCGCCGCCAGGGTCGTGGCTCTGAAAGGTCTGAGCCAGGTGGGAAAGGTTATCAACGGAATTTTGGAGGATCTGATGGCTATAAGCGTAACAACGGAGGAAGGAATGGTAATCAACGGAAAAATGGGGGTTTGGATGGTTATCAGGACGATAATGGAGGGGGAAGTGGTTTTCATGGGAATAATGGGGGCGAGAATGATTTCCAGAGGAACGTCGGAGCTGAATCAGGAAATGCAGTTGGGGATGATTGGCAGGAGCAGGGGCGGGGGCGTGGTGGTGGAGGTAGAGGGAGAGGGGGAGGGAGAGGCCGTGGTGGAGGCAGGGGATTCAATCAGAGTAAGGAGTTTGGAAGTGAGAGCCAACTTGATGTGAACAATTCTCAGACTGAGAAGCAGGGACATGATGGGAATGATAATGATGGTTGGGAACAGAATGAGTTTCAGGGCAAAGTAAGTGGAAATGAGACTAACTATGATGGGAGGCCAAGAAATGTGAATCGTGGCCGTGGCGGTGATGGAAGAGGATATGGTGGGGGAAACCGTGGTTTTGGTGGACAAGAAGGCCGCTTCTATGATAGGCAAGATGGAAGGAATAATAGAAGGGGTGGCGATAGTAGAAGGGGCGAAGTATCAAATGAATCTGAATCAAAGGAAAACACTACTGGTGATATTGAGAATGCAGTGAAAGTTGATGACAACAGTGGTGGAGCTGAATGGTATATGCTTTCTACAAACAATTTTTATGATCTGTGCACTTGTTATTGTATTTATATCTTATTGTGCTAATTGGAATTTATTTGAGATCTTATTTTCTGCTTGGAACATATATTGTGGAAGTTCCTTTTTCTCCCATTCCTTTTCTCAGAGAATTTTCCTTGTATGAAATATGAACACAGTTCTTGTGGATTCTGAATAATGTTCAGTGACATACATATTGTTTCACAAATGCTTAATATCACTGAAAACTTATTGTAATGTATTTGAGGGTGGTGGCATGATAAAATTCTAGCATAGAGAGGTAAGCTGTCCTAAAAACCAAAGTTCTATAGAACATATTGTAGGATTGTGCTTGGCTGATGTTTTCTGAGGCTGGAGGCCGTGTCCATGGACAGGGTCCAGTTGAATTCTATTGAGACATTTAAATTTTTTTCTGTTGGCTTTTAACAGGGATGTTCCTGTGACTACTGAAGGAACAACTGATGCAGTGCATGAACGGGAGAAGCTTGAAGCTCAAGATGATTCTGAAAAGAAGGCCAAAGATACTGACGAGAATGAGGAGGATAAAGTAATGATAAATTGTCGTCAAAACTTTTGAGAACACCTCTCAATTGAAAAACAATTTAATGAATCTTTTGGTTTTCTTATAGGAAATGACACTTGAAGAATATGAGAAGGTGCTTCTCGAAAAGAGGAAGGTTTTGGAAGCATTAAGAAAGACTGAGGGGAGAAAGGTCACACTAGATAAGGATTTGGAGTCCATGCAACTCGTTGAGAGAAAGAAAGATGATAGCCTTTTCATCAAGCTGGTGTGTAATTTTGTTTGTCATCTTTTCATTTTCATTGACTGCGTATTATGTATGTAGTTCATGTTCTTTTTCTGTTATTATTTCAGAAGTCTGAGAAGGAGAAGCTTAAGAAGAAAGGTAGCTTTGAAAAGGATGACAAAGTTCGGAAGGTAACTTTTGACACGCTATTGCATGCAATTTATTCTTGCTTATTTTTGGGAAAATCTCCACTCAGTAATATTTTTGTTTGCAACATAAGTTAAAGTTGAAATAAAAAAGTTTTTGTTAGATTTCTTTCTTCTCTTCTGAACTGTATGAATGTGTACTTGCATTGTTAATTTGGTGCGGTTTGGGTAGTGAGATGAGATAGTTTTAAATGAAAGTTGAAATTTAAATAATTTAATATTATTATTATTTTGGAATTTGAAAAAGTTAAATTGTTTATAATATTTTGTGTGGGAATTTGAGAAAGTTGTAATGATGAGATGAGATGAATTGTTTATCTTCTATGTTTGTAACTTTTTATAATTGATCCACATTAATCCATGTTAAATATCTCACCTAACTTGTATTTTCCACATGTTTGCTGTTGAGTTGCCCTATGTCACGGTTGAGATGTATGCCTTACTTCTTTGCACCTTGTGATACTTGTGGATAGCTTAAGGGGGTATGTTTTGGTAGTGCTACTTATAGTGACACATTCATGTTATATGCATCCGTGCTGATTTTTTGGTCCCCTTTTGAGTCAAGGTGCAGAAAGAATGTGGTGGATCCTGGTGCTAGGTTCTTCTATTCTTGAATTTCTACTAATACACCAGAAGTCGTTGTTGGTTTACCTCTGTTGTTCTTGATACAATCCCCTCTTGTTTTCTTGCAGTCGATGAGCATTAATGAATTTCTGAAACCAGCTGAAGGTGAATTACATGTTGCTGCTCGCGGTCGTGGTGGTCGAGGTCGTGGACGTGGGGGCCGAGGTGATTCTAGGGGAGAATTTTTGGGCCGGCGACGTCAGGTGGAGGCTGGCCCTGCACCTAGCTTTGAGGACCCGAACCAATTTCCTGTTCTGGGAGGAGCTGCTGTAGCCTCATGAATTTGTGGCTCTTTGGAATTGCGGTCTGTTTAATGTATCACTGTTTATGACTGGACTATCTTCTAGCTTTGGAGTAGTCTTTCGATGGTTTTGCGGTTGCATTTCCTTTTCCTCTGATATATATACTGTCTTATTTAGTGGGAGCAAGTTCTCTTGCTTCTTTTGGATCTTCTTTCTTTTTCTTTGTTCACACAACTTATGCTTCAGGAGATACGGTGGAAAATTTCAATGTGCATTATATATAATTATTATATATAATATATGAGCTTTCCTCCTCATCATTCCACACATCATACACTTTTTTTTTTTTTTGGTTTTATTCCTCTTAAACTAGTTGACTTCTTCTGTTCATCATCAATACACTAGACATTTGATAACGAAAAAAAAAAATCATGAATGGTGTATGGTGTGAGAATGAGGAGAAGAATTTTCATAATATGTATTTGTGTTTCGTTTCTTAGATTTTTCTTGCAAATTAAATAATTTAATGTTACCAGTAGTATGATAGGATGTAATCTATGCCAACTCTCGGAAGAAAATGATTCTATTTTATGATATTAAATTGAGATAGTCATTTTGTTGGCTGCAAGCCCGTAGAAATCATCAACCAACTTCTGGTCGTAATCAATGTTTGCCATATACTCGAGCTCTTGCCCTTCCGCAATCAAAACCCAAAATGGAACAAAATGATGGCTTTGGAGGATAGGGCTTGTATGTTGTCAAGTCACTCACTATCCATGCGAGATTCCAACGTCTGAGGTTAGAGCATTGGCAATGGTCTAGCCATTGTCAAGTCTAAAATTTAGTTAAAATTTTAAGTTTTGGCTATAGAGTTAAACTTTGGCCAGGTGAATTCACATTGGACTAGCCATATTAAAGTCAAAATAGTAATATAATATTATATATTTTAATAATATTTTACAATTTTTTTTATATTTTACAAATACACTCCTTATATTAATTAATACATATAATACATATGAATCAAAACCAAAAGGAAAAAAAAAATGTATAATAATTATCTCCTTAAAATTAAACAAAAAGAAATTTTAATAAAATATGAGAGAAAAAGAGAGGAAAGAGGGAGGAATAATAAAATATTCATTTGATGCTTGAATAGTATATCTCCAAACATGGCTAGGAGGAGAAATTTACTGTAGCTCAAAGTTAAAAAATATGGCTTTGGCTAGTTCAATGTAGGAATTTTAATTCAACAAAAGGTAAAATTTGGACTTGAATTTGGCAATGGCCTAGCCATTGCCAATGCTCTTAGCTGCGAAGGTCGCACAGTGCCTAGTTAGATATAGATATTGACGTGTCAATGTATTATCTCCGTTGTACTCAAGTACTCTCAAACTCTCTCATTATTATTCTTTACTTTATTATTACTTTTTACCTACTTTTTTTACTATTCAATATTCTATTATTACTTTTTCGTTACTTTTTACTACTATTCACAAACATTCTCAAACACTTTCACTATTCAAATCTAGCATCTTCCTTAAGTGGCCTAAGAGCATCCACATTGGGTTCCCATAAAATTCCCTATAATTTAGTTAAAAAGTGCATTCCCTAAAACTTTTCCCTAAATTTTACTCATCTTTAGCATCCTCATCAGGTTCCCCATCCCTCCTCCATCCCTATAATTTGGGGATAATTATAGGGTTTTGTCTAAAATCCATCCCCATTCGGTTTCCCATTTTAGGGGAAATGTTTAGGGAATGAATAGTGGTTCCCTATATTTGGGGAACCACTATTCATTCCCCAAATCACTTTTATCAATATTTTATTCATTTTAATTAAATTAATTCTTATTCCAATCATCTACACTTTCTCTTATATTCATATTTATTATAATTTTAAATAATAATTTTAAAAATAATTTAAATTCTATTTAAAATATTCATTAGAGTAATAGTTCAAAATATAAGAAAAAATATTGAGTAGTTAAATTTGTAAATGGAAGTGAGAGAAAAAAAGTAATAAAGAAATAATAGAGAAATATTATTTTAATAGAATAGAGATAGGGATGAGGAATAGGATGTAGAAGGTTTTTTAAAGATAAGTAAAATTTAGGGAAAAGTTTTAGGGAATGCACTTTTTAGCTAAATTATAGGGAATTTTATGGGGAACCCAATGTGGATGCTTTAAAAAACCTTCTACATCCCATTCCCAATCTCTATCTCTATTCTATTAAAATAATATTTCTCTATTCTTTTTTTATTACTTTTTTCTCTCACTTCCATTTACAAATTTAACTACTCAATATTTTTTCTTATATTTTGAACTATTACTCTAATGAATATTTTAGATAGAATTTAAATTATTTTTAAAATTATTATTTAAAATTATAATAAATATGAATATAAGAGAAAGTGTAGATGATTGGAATAAGAATTAATTTAATTAAAATGAATAAAATATTGATAAAAGTGATTTGGGGAATGAATAGTGGTTCCCCAAATATGGGGAACCTCTATTCATTCCCTAAACATTTCCCCTAAAATGGGGAACCGGATGGGGAGGGATTTTAGACAAAACCCTATAATTATCCCCAAATTATGGGGATGGGGGAGGGATGAGGAACCGAATGAGGATGCTCCAACACATGAAGTGGCCCAACACATGAAGTGTAGAAGTGATGATTCAATCACATAATTTTTATTTTGTAAAATTATTACTTGTCTCAAAAGTTATAATTAATGGAAAAATATAGATCTTATTATATATTTTTACATGATATCAAAAGAGTAGTTCTAAGCTCAAATATGGCTCTACAATTTACCAAATTGATTAAATATTCTACGTATTAAGCACATTTATTGAAGAGGAAATTGGCCCACACATGCATTCAAGATATAAATAATAAAATTTACATATTTCTCATCAATTTAAAATTTTAGAACAAATAATTATTTGACATCGATGATATTATGATTGGGAGAGGTATAATAGTTCCCAAGAAATAACTACTAGCAAGGATAATCACGAGCCGTGACTGAGGAAGTTCTCTCTCTCTCTCTCTCTCTCTCTCTCTCTCTCTCTCTCTCTCATTTTGCGATATTGCGCATGCAGGTTGTCTCTTTACAACAATTAGATCGAGGAACTTCTTAGTAGTCATATGTATAATCTGTTTTTAGCTGAAGCTAGCTCTTAAGTCCTCTCTTAGTAGACATGTATGAACTACTTGTACTCGAGAATGCAAAAAAACATGTACACCAATTAGGATCTGCAGAAGTTCAAAAATTTGATTCTGGAACCGACTCTACATCGTTGGAGTCAGAGTCTAAATTGAAGCTGTTTTCTCACCAACTTCGACTATGATTCTAACCTCCGACTTCGACTCTGACTCCGATTTGAGCTTCTAATTCTATACCAATATGATCTGCCTACGACTTCAATATCATTATACATAGGTTATAAAAAATATAGAACTTATATAGTTAAATTCAATACTATATTAGTATTTTAATTATTATAGAAAAATATACTTTTATATTATAATATAAATAGACTAAAAGTCTACTATATATAAATATCATAACATTACTATCATACACAGTGAAGTATAGAAATAATATATTTGACTGCTAATAGTGAGTAATATGTAATGGTTTAGTATAAAAACATGTAATTAGGAAAAATGGGGTAATAGTCTAGTATAATAACATGCAATAGTCTAATATAATATGTTAATAACATGCAATATTATAGTATAATAACATGTAATTAGATGGTTGAACAATCTTTTTATTGTTTTGAGTTTATTTGGGAGTCTTATACTTCAATACAAATGATAGTATATCAAGGATAGCCAAAAGGGCCTATTGTTTATAAATCTCTTTTTCTATTTTTCAGATTTGCATAGCATATGAAATATACTTTTAGTTATATATATATTTTTTGCAAATATAAAATCTTTTTTTTTTTGCAATATTCTTAGTAAAATTGAAACATAAAAGTCCACAAAAAATGTTCTAGTAACATGTAAAGTCTTGTTTAAAATTTTGCTAAATAAAGATCCCAGCACAGGTTAAACTGGGACCTAAAAATCCGTGGCATAAAAAAATTTTAAATCTGACTCTGTACCGACTCCAATCCATTTTAACGGAGTTAGAGTCGGATCGGATTATGGGTAAATTCAGAGTTTGGAGTTGGATTTTCTGGATAGCGACTTCGACAAAGTCATGCTTAGCCCTAATGTCAAGTCACGCGTTTTACCCCCTTTTTTTTCTCATAACCTTCCAACCTCGTCTCAACTCTCTCCCCAAAACAAATTCCGACCCCTCTACATTAAATTCCGGTTTTGTCCAAGAACGGTATGGTTTACTGTCCTTTACGAACAAATCACATGAATTTGTCTTGCATTTCACCATCTCTTTTTTGTTTTTCTCCTTTGATTTCAATTTTCATACATATATATATATATATATATATAAATGTATGCCATACATCATATGAAAACAACTCCTCCACGTCAAATTCGCCTTGATATTTGAATTAGAAAAAGGATGTTGACCGGAATCTTGATATATTTTCAAACTTTGAAGGAATGGCAATTACGAGGTAATTACTTTGAAGCAATGCCTTCTTTGCTTGGTGGAGTCTTGTTGGAATATTAATTCTTCGTACCATTGGTAAACACTAATTAAACAGAAAAAAAAAAAAGTGTTGGATTTATAATCTCTCCTATTTTAATATTTACCATACATTTGCTTTAAGAAAATAACGTTTATTTATGATCAGTTATTTATTACGAAAAATAATATTTATTTTTTGAAAATTAAGTCTATTCTCGTTACAAATAATTCGTTATAAATACTCGTTAGTATATTTAAAACATTGAATTTAAATTTCAATATGGTAAAGAATTACTCCCTATTGTCTAGGTTAAATTTCAATATTTATTTATTTTTATTTAATGGTTAAAGAAGTAATTTTTAGTGTATTACTTTTTTATCTTTTAAAAATATTTAAAATTGTTTAAAAAATATTTAAAAAATTAAAGTGTATAATTAGTACAAATAGACACTCAATAGTCAAAACTGGACGGTAGACTAACAGCACCCCTATAGTATTGCGGGTCACCCAAAACGACGATCAAGCTAGGGTACGTAGTAGGGACCTTTGGAGACGGTGGTGCACTGGTGGTGGTGGGTGGGGGCACCCAGAGAAAGACACGTAGCTCTAAATGCCGCATAATTCCTAGCTACTCACATGATATGGGACAGGAAACACCCGGTTGCCAATTGGCTGCCGGTAAGATTAAGGATCCGTTTATTTTATTTTATTATTATATATTTTTTTAAAATTTTTTAAAAATATATAATAAATAATTTAACTTTTTAAAATTTTAAAATAATAATATTATTAAAAAATAATATTCTAATAATATTAAAAAATAATTTTTAATTTTTATTTAAAACTATCTCATATTATCTAACTACCTAACAAGCCACCTAATCTCTACCTTACACTTCTACAGCCAGTGTGTGATATGGATGAGGAGGACACATGCATGCAATCAAGCCTTCTTGCTTCTATTTCACTTACTTTAATTAAAAAATATGTATTAAAAATAACAAATTTATTTATATTTTCCAAAAAAAAAAAAACTCATATTTAAAAAAAGACAATCAAATAGATTCTATATTGTTCATGATCACAATGAGGTCTTCTAATGATTAAATGTGTTGGGACACAAATAAAAATGATTAATAATATAAGATTTCATAAGGTTTTTTTTGTCATTTTAATGAGTGATTCCTATGTATTTGTTGTTTTGCATAGAATTAAAATGGGATACTTTGGACGATCTCAATTTGTTGGGGGACCGAAGGAAGACATTTTTTTTCTCTCTCCATGCACATGGATCGAGATAATATCCCCCACATATATCATGCACTTAATTATAACATCCAATAATTGAAAGGCCTTTCATGATCCTAATGCTATTTGCTCCCTTTCATCCTAATTTTGGTATCCCAATTATATTTATTGATGTGATAAATTTGTACGTATTTAACATATAAAGCCACTTAAAGCGTATCACATCAGCAGTTATATAACTGATCATAACGACATAATCATGACTTTATAATATGCGTGTATTATTCGTTTAGCAAGCATAAAAATTAAGGTTCCGTTTGGATTGCAATATAATCTCATTTTATCTTATCTGATATGATCCCATCTAATCTCATCTCAACATCTAAACACTATAAATATAAACTATTTTCAATTTCAAATCTTTAACTTTTTTTTATATAATCATTATAACTTTTCTAAACTTTCAAACAAAACATAAAAAATAATTTAAAATTTTCAAATCTCAAAAAAATATAATATTAAAAATTATATTATAACAATATTTTAATTTTATAATATTTTTATTCAACTTTTTTATTCTATTTTCTCAAAATTATATAAAAATCTTAACTCAAATCATTTCGCTATTATTCATAAATTTTTTCATTATTATTTATAAATTTTTCATTTTATCTCAATATCCAAACAAGGCCTAATCTTCGGTCTTTGGAAGGCAAAACTCAGTACTTGTCAATATAAGAACAACATTGATAAATGCCTAGTTTGTTTTCGCATATGAGATGAAATGAGTTGATATTATAGTTAAAAATTGAATAAAATATTGTTAGAATTTTTTTTTAATGTTATTTTTATTTTAGAATTTGAAAAAATTGAATTGTTTATTTTATTTTATATGAAAATTTAAAAAAATTGTAATGATTAGATGAGATGAAAAATTTTCTAAAAACAAACGAGGTTTTCTAGAAACTTCTACTTCCTATGTTTAAATCTTAATTAATTTTCACTTATTTGTCTTAATTCCACTCTAATCATGTTTGGTAACATGACACTTTGGGCTATGGCCAGTGCACCACACTTCCTATATACTCATGTACAGTACTCAGCAACCAGAGATAAGTTGGAAAAAAAGGTGTTTAGGTGGGTGTAGAACTGCTATCATTTAACAGTAGCTGCTTTGAGTTCATTTAACGTTTGATGGGACTTCCTCTCTTGCATGAAACGTTTGCAACATTTTTTTTTTGCCATAGTTTTTTTCAATCCCAAAAAATATATTTTAATCATATAACAGTTTTTCAATGCCACGTGAAAAACCTTCATCTTATCATTTTATTATCTTTTTTTTGAAAAAAAAGTTATAACAACTTTCAACAAAAATCTAAAAAAAAAAAAAAATCCTAGCTCGTGAGTTTTTAGACATGCAAGAATTTCTTAATTATACTCGTGAGTTCACTCATCACTTAATATACATGTGTGTATGTATATATATATATATATGTATATATTCCAAGTCCCTAGTTTTGTCGAAGAGTTATTAGGTCTTCGAATCGGTGCAAAGAGTATATACTATCTACATCACTTAATATGTCATGTAAACACTATGTCATGTTTACATGTGTCATGTTTACACTTTATTATGACATCTCTTAATATGTCATGTAAACATTTTTAATTACTTTTTAAAAATTATACTTAGCATGAATACATTGAGAATAATATTTTAGCAAACCAATCAAATTTCTCTATCAACGTTTTCCAAAACTTTGTTATAAAAGCAAAAATAAAAATAAAAAAATTTATTTATTAAATATAATAAAATATAATTATCAATAATAATAACAATGGAGGATGAAAATAGTTATAAAACATGGAGTCCAATTATTTGCGTGCATCTGCATGCATGGCTTTATGAGATGAGATGTAAGTTGTAACGCAGATCCTACAGATCCAGATAATGACTTTTCTAAAGCTTCCCAAAGGACACATGTCCTACATTTTAATGCCACCTCTTAGATTGTGTGATTTCATTTAATATGCACATTTATTTATTTATTTATAATAAATAAGTTGGGAAACTCAACTCTCTGTGTCTCACACAACTGTGTGAGTAAGTAACAAAGTTTTTCCAACGCGTTATGCCAGCTGTTTCGGCCATTAGATTCCGTGATTGTGTTGAGCCTATAAATACTAACAAAAATGTTTAGAAAACGATAATACGTTGTCTTGAGTTTATTCTTTTAATTTGATCATTTATATATATATTTTTAATAAATGGTCAAGAAAGTGACTATTAGTTTATTGATATATTTTGTAAACTATTTAAAAATGCTTGAAAGAAAAAGAAACAAAAATGTAATTTGCAGTAGCAGGCACGCCCAGAGATCAAACTTAGACGGCATAGTAGCATTACTTCAAATGTTTTAGCCATAAATAGATTCCACAAGAATAAATTCTTAAACTAACATAATTTTATATGATACGTTAGATTTAGTAGTTTTACAATCTAACGTACTATATTAAGTTATGTCAATTTATAAATTTATTTTTGTAAAATTTCTTTATAGCTGCAACACTTTTTAAATAATTCTCTTTCATCGCACTAGCATGTATTTTTTCACCAAACTCTTAAAAAATAGAATGTTCCAAGAGATTATTATAATTTGCTTATATTTATTTAAAAAGTTTTAGAAAGTATTAATTTATTACTTACTCTATGTCTTTATTTCTGAATTTTTAGATTCGAAATAAATTTTAAAGAAAATATTTATTTATAAACTTGTTTATTTGATACGAGGCAACCATATCAACTGATATAAAAGAATATCATTTATACTTCTATCCAGTTATTTTTCACTAAATGTGTTTTATAAAGAAAATGAACGTTTCATTTTAATCAGTCAATTTCATATGTTTATTTTTAATATAATTATTCTATTCTTAAGTCAGTTTGTAGAACACATTATCTACATAACTTAAATAGGAAGACTTGATTTGTAAGATTAAAATTTTAAAATTTATATCTTAAATTTTATTAAGTGAAATCTACGTACCAGTTTGAGAATATAATTTTTCTTTTTAATAATATGATACATTCAGTGAAAAAGCCAAACTCAAAACATATATTTTTACAGTTTCTCTTCGGGCAGGTGGCACCTATAAACAGCATTTATAGGAAGCCAATAGCAGCTCGCCACATAGGTGTTCTTCACTGAACCATGTAACACGCATAGTAGGGGATCACTCTGCCATCTCCGCTTCCCGCTCGAGCTCCAGACCGAATGTTTCCCTCTCGAGTCGAACACTATAACCGATCTCTCTCTCACCTTACTCGATCTCTCTTCTTCCCTCTCCGAACACCTTAACCGATTTTCTCTCTCTCTCCTTCGATCTCTCTCCATCCCTCTCCCTCACGAAAACTCTAAACCCATCTTTAGAACAACAAATAGAAATGATAACAAATACATGTTTGCATGTGTGTGGAGGCATGCTCGACTATGAGCTGCATAATCATGGATTATTGATCAATAGGCTGGTTCATGGACCGAGAATATACTTCTGGATTACAATTTTGAAAATATTTCATCAAAACATCAAGCATATTGTCATCATGGATATAGAACAAAACCCTACTTTTCACATGATCAACATTTTCAGAACTCTACATCTTTCTCGAGCAAAAAACGACAAAATCAAAAAAAAAATTGTAGATTGGTTCTGGAAACAACTAAAAGAAGTTGAATTCTAAATACTTTTGATCAGGGCAAGCTACTGAAGCAGATTTCTCACTAGTTGATGCTGTGGGGGTTGGAATTCGCTCGATCTCAACGGGTTTTGGGATCTCGGGTGGGCTAGCGCACCGACTCAAAGTCCAATTCAAGCCTTCGAGGAAAGGGTGCTACTTAATCTCGGTTGCTCCTCGCTTATATGCCAACCTATGCTATGGTTCTTTCACTAGTAACCCTTTTATCAGATCTCTTGCTGAAAAACTGACCACTAGTGACTTCGGGAACCGCAGTGGTTGACCCACAACATTGAATAAGGTTGCTCGGTTCCCTAATCCCTTGAAAGGAGTCTTGCCAAACAAAAGCTCGTAGAGAAAGATACCAAAAGTCCACCAATCAACTGCACTACCATGCCCTTCACCTTTGATAATTTCAGGTGCCAAATACTCGTGGGTCCCAACAAATGACATGGACCGAGCATTGGTTGGCTCTACAATAAGCTCTGGCAATGGACTCACTTGGTTTCCCATTTCATTCTTGTTTTTCCACTCTTTCTTGGATTTGCTAGAAAACAGACGAGGGCCAAAACATGTTGTAGGTGCCACACAAGATGGTTGAATACAGGAGAGCTCTATGCAAGCTGGTTGAACACAATAAACTGGGTTCTTGCGCAAAAGTTCAGACTCTGGTGCAGAAGAGTCCTTTGAATCGGATGTCACTCCCAAGCCATGAGAGGGAAGGAGAGAGACGGAGATGGAGTGAAGGATCCTCGACAAGCAGCATGTGGGAGGGTGTTTGCCCTTCAGTTCGAGAGAGATTGAGTGAGGTTCCGTCGAGCGAGGGAGGGTTTTCGCCTTTCGAGATCGAGAGAGCGAGAGAGCAGAGGAAGGTTGGGAGTGTTTTCGAGAGAGAGAGCGAGAGAGCATAGAGAGAGGTAGAGTGTTTTCGATTTGGGAGTGTTTTGTTTATTTTTTTGCTTCAGAGAGGTTATTCCCTGCTTCCGCGTCTTTATCTCAACTTCTACCGCACACGTGGAGAGTTGCTATTGGTTTCCAATAAATGCAAGTTGTAGGAGACATCTGCAGGAAGGTTCTCTCATATTTTAAATCTTTTTATAACTAATAATTCATTTACACCTACTTGGTAACTAGCAAAATCCATTGTAAAGATTAGATCCCAACCTTAACATCATGTTCGTGAGTCTATGGTTTTGTCAATTTATCATCATATTCATATTTATTATTTTAACATTTGTTTAGTCCCACGCCATCTCATCATATCCAGTAAATCATTAGGATTCATTTTCAATAAAAAAAACCTTATAAATCATTCACGGTTTTAAATTGAATGGTGAGTAACTTCTAAGAGGATTAGTTGTTCTCATAGAAAGCCTATATTTTTTTTAAAAATAAATACACTGAATTAAGAATTATGTTAAGTACAAGTCTAAAGTATGTAAATTTTGCAAAGACCCTTTAAAAGAAAGTAAAATTTTGCAAAGACCCTTTAAAAGAAAGTAGGTTCCACTAAGAAATATATATATTTTTAATAATAGAACTAATTTTTTTATAAAGAATTTACGCGAGTTTTATGCACTTTAAACTTGTACAAATATAATATATTATTTATTATTATTTTTATGAGTTTATCAAGTAATATTAATTATTTAATAAATTATTATAATTACATATGTACTTCTATGTGATATTAGAATTTAAAGTAAAAAAAAAAACCTAAAAAATTTATATTCAAGTAAACTATCAGATTTTAATTTTAAAAAATGGAAAGATTAGGAAAAACCCTTTTTGGGACGCAAAGTAAATCAAAAGGTAAATTAATGGGTGGGTGTAAAATAATAATTAAAATATGGTATTAATTAAAGTTTGTTCATGCATGTCTGACGTGGCAAAGTTATACCAAGAAAATAAATGTCAAAGTGGAAATGGAAGGATAGATAGGAAAGGAACTGTGTGGGGGAAAGGAAACCTCAAAACCCGTTTTAGGATCGAAGAGAACAAATTACTGAGAATAGAAGCACACAAACTGGAGACCCCTTAGAGAGAGAGAGAGAGAGAGACGAAACGTTCAGAACAGGAGAGAATGGAACAGAGCATTCCCGTTTCCATACTCATTCTCTGTTTCGGATAGCCTTTCTGGGAAAGCTTTCAATGTGAGGGTTATTGACTTTCGTCCGGCGGCTCTGGGTTCTGGTGATCGGATGGCTAAGACGGATGTTTTTGAATCTGGTCCGTCGGTGATGGCGAAGGCCACCGAGTTGAAGAAAGAGCTGAAGAGACTGGTGCGGGAAATTCTAGACGTTGAGGATTACAGCAACGAAACCATTGATCGGGCTAAGGAGAAGCTTTGTGCTTTGAAGGAATTGAAGCTGACGGGGAAGCGGTCGCCCTCGCTTAAGCTCCTTGAGACGCTGGCCTGTCCCGATGAGTTTCGGTGCCCCTTGTCCAAGGAGCTTATGACAGATCCTGTTATTGTGGCCACTGGTCAGGTGGGTATGCATCAGAATTTGGATGGGATATTATTTGCTCTGTTTGTTTTATAAGAAAAAATGTGAGAAAATTAAATAAACTTCCAGCGTTGGTTTTTATTTTCAAATTTTGGGTCTTGAATTATTGGGAAGCCAAATTGAAACAAAGAGATAAATTTAACAACCAGTATTCTTTTCTTTTCCTCTGTTTTTCATTTTTTTTTTCAGTCGGCACACTTTTTTATAGGTTTCTCATTTGGATTCCTTGTGTTGACTTTTTCTTTAGTTTTTCTGTGTTTGGTGGCCGAGAAAGTCCTCCTAGAAATTTCTTTTTCAAGTGGTTGTTGGGATTACAACAATGGAAGTACTTTTGTTGTATGTACTTTCGCCGAAAAAATTGGACCTCGAAATAGTACTGGTTTGATGCCTAAAAGAACTTTAACTTCCGGAACCCTATCTGTATTATTATCCTCCTGTGTTTAATTTTTGAATTTTTTTTTAAAAGAAACATCTCAGAATGATGAATCTGATTGAGAAACTGAAGGTGCCGATATCGGTACAAACCCAATATTAGTGATATTATTCGAGGAGTCTTTATCACGATGCAATGTGTTAAATTTTGGTTATCTGACATTGTATGCATTGTGCAGACATATGATAGGCCCTTCATTCAGAAATGGCTAAAAGCTGGCAATCAGACATGCCCTGTTACTCAACAAACTCTCTCACACACAATACTTACTCCGAATCACTTGGTACGAGGAATGATATCACAATGGTGCAAGAGCCGGGGAATTGAATTGTCGGATCCTGTTTACCAAATTAATGAAGAAGGAATGACAGAAGCAGATCGTGAACATTTTCTTTCTTTGCTGGAGAAGATGTCATTGACACTTTCTGAACAAAAACAATCAGCCAGGGAGCTTCGGCTGTTGACAAAGAGGATGCCCTCCTTCCGGGCACTCTTTGGTGAGTCTTTAGATGCCATTCCCCAATTGCTCAGTCCACTTTCTGAGAGCAGGCCTCAAAATGGTATTCACCCAGATCTCCAAGAAGACGTGATCACAACACTCTTGAATCTCTCAATCCATGAAAGCAACAAAAAGCTTGTTGCCGAAACCCCAATGGTAATTCCTCTACTTATGGAAGCGTTGAGGTCAGGAACCATTGACACAAGGACCAATGCTGCTGCCGCCCTTTTCACATTGTCCGCCCTTGATTCAAACAAGGCACTTATTGGTAAATCAGGTGCCCTGAAACCACTCATCAACCTATTAGAAGAAGGGCATCCACTTGCTATGAAAGATGTTGCTTCAGCAATCTTTACCCTATGCATGATCAACGAGAACAAGGCAAAAGCTGTGCGGGATGGTGCAGTGAGAGTGATTCTGAAGAAGATCATGGACCGTATGCATGTAGATGAGTTGTTGGCTATCCTTGCAATGCTCTCAAGCCATCAGAAGGCCATTGAAGAAATGGGGGAACTTGGAGCTGTTCCCTGCTTGCTTAGCATAATTAGAGAGAGCACTTGTGGACGAAACAAGGAGAATTGCATTGCCATCCTCCACAGCATCTGTTTGAATGATCGAACGAAGTGGAAAGAAATGAGAGAAGAGGAGAATGCCCACGGAACGATCTCCGAGCTTGCTGAGAATGGAACTTCAAGAGCCAAGAGGAAGGCTTGCGGCATTCTAGAGAGACTGAATAGGATTGTCAATGTCGTGCATACTTCGTGATGAGTTAGCCAGTGCAGCATCGCAGAACACAATACCCTGTAAATTCTGCATCTATTTCCAGAGCTCATGGTCTCTAATGCGGCCCCCAGGCTTCATGTGTGGTCATTCTCTATTTACCCTTCTGTACATTCTCGTTTTCTCTGGAGTTTCAGATTTCAAGTTCATGAGATAGTTACTGCGAGTCTGTCATTTCTGTGAATCAATACAAAAGAAGTTTTATTTTTAAGGTCGTCTTTTCTTTTGTTTTGTAGTGTTTGTCTTGTCTTGCCTTGCCTTTTTCTGGTGAATGCAAATGGTTCATTTGATACATGTTTGAATCCCCATCCCCGCCACAGAAAAAGTGAATAATAATTAACAAGATTGTCCAAGAATAAACGTTTGATTCATCACTTGGGGAGGAGTCCTTTTCCCTCATTCATCCTTTATCAAAATAATTGATGTTAGAGAAGAGATTCCCCCCACCTCCATTGTTGCGTCTTCAGTCCCGTTCTCTCTCTCACACAGACAGATTGAGACCCCCATACATGTGATGAAGTTCCATTTCTGTGGCATAGATTTGATTACAGAGAGGTGCAAAAGTAATAATAGTGGGATTAAAATAATAATCCACCCCATTTTTGTACTTTAAAACTTTATTTTTTTAAAGACTTAAGTGGTGATTGATGATTTGATATAATGGAGGTGACCAAATTGTCGGTAAAGATTAAGATAAAAAAATAAAGGTGGTTTGAGATGAGAGACCAAAAAAAAAAAGAGGATGAAAGGGAGAGGGAATCGATTACGTGACAAGTAATCTTATTTGGATTGGGTTCCATTTTCTAACCGAAATAGTCAAACATGGTCAAGGTCGGTGGGAGAGCTAAAGATTTCACAAGTGCAGCAACTCATGTTTCATGGAGCTAAAAAGGTTATGTGATTTTATTTTATTTTTATTGAAACCCTCAAATAAAATAATAGTTAATGCAAATTGACAGCCCCATTAACGCCCGGGAGAAGGGGGGAGGGGGTGAAAGACCAGACAATCATGGAAAAGAAGCAAGAGATATGAAACTTTCATGATATAATATTCCCAATGGGAGGGATGCGAAAAATAAAGTGTTATCCACTTTATTCTAAATTAGATATAAAGAAAATAAATGAAAGCCTTATTAAAAGTGAAAAATTATTCTAAAACTTTTGAAATTAAGAAAAAAAATCCTCAAACTTATTGATATATCCTTTACAATTATATTGATTTTACATAAAAGTATGTGGCATTAGCGAAACAAATCGAGCATCATTATAATGTATTCAGTGTTTGAGTACAACAAATAATAATTAGGTTGGTTTGAGTTTTCAAGTGGATTATATTTTAAAATTGATCAAACCTTTTTTTTTTTTTTTGTTGGTAAAATAGTGTTTGGTGGCTCACATATAAGAAAGGATAGGATCTAAAATATTCACTTAAAAATCAAATAGCAGGAATACAGACGGAAAAATCAAAACTCTTTGAAAAGTAAAAAAAAAAAAAAAAAACAGGTCCGGAATATGAATATGATCTGATTCCCATATGCACTGCTTTCCTCCATAAACAGAGCTTCTGCTGCCTGAGCTTGGTGCGGTTGGCATTCTAATTTCTAGCATTTATTTGAAATGTCCTTTTTCCGAAAACACTCAAGCCTTGGAAGCAATCAAATAAGCCGAGCTAATGTTCCATTTTTCTTTTTCTATTATCACTAGGGTCTGGTAAACAATCTGTACAAGCTAATGACCAGGTGGTTATGACAGTATACAATTCAAAGAGAGGAGTGGGACCTCAAATGACTGAAGAATCAGGGCATCATGATTCATACAATCAAAACAATGCAGAGGGATAGAGATAATGATAAGTGGAGATGAATTCAAGTTTCATCTAGTCAAGTGGGATAAGGTTTGCTCTCTAGTCTCCTTCGATGGGTTGGGTATCACAAAGTTGAAGACTTTCAATCGAGTCTTACTTGGAAAGTGGATGTGGAGATACTTTATAGAACTAGAGGCTTTATATAAGTTGGTGATTGATCTTAAATATGGAGGTATGTCGGGAGGGTGGTGCACTAGAGAAGTTCATGGGACTTATGGAATTGGAATTTGGAAACACATTAGAGGAGGGTGGGGGATTTTTGTTAGGCACACTCAGTTGGTGTTAAGTAATGGGTCTAGAATAAAATTTTGGACTGACTGGTAGTGTGGATATCATGCTCGAAAGGATTCTTTCCTTTCAATTTTTAGAATTGCATGTGAGAAAGATGTATTAGTGATTGATTTTATGGAGTTCTTTGGGGACCTAGTCCAATGGAACGTGAATTTTACCAAGGCGGCTCAAGATTGAGAAGTTTGCAGCATTGAAGAGTTTTTTGGTCTTATATACACAATGATACCGAGAACACAAGGCGCTGATACGATATGGTTGATACCTATCGATAGATGTATATTCTTAGTACGCTCGTTTTATAAGACCCTTACACAACCACAGAACACTGAATTTCCATGAAAGAGAATTTGGCAAAATAAGACACATTCTAAAGCGGCATTTTTTGTATGAACAGCAACATTAGATAAGATCTTGACTTTGGACAACTTATGAAAATGAAGGGTAATCATAGTAGAATGGTGTTGCATGTGTAGAAAAAATAGTAAAATTGTAGATCACTTACTGTTGCATTGTGAGGTCGCTAGAACATTATGGAATAAAGCGTTCAATAGGTTAGATGTTGCTTGGATGATGCCTACCACAATGATTGAGCTCATGGCTAGTTGGACCAATTTACGAGGTCTCCCACAAATCTCATTGGTGTAGAAAGTAGTTTTGATTTGTATTCTATGGTGCCTATGAAAGGAGCGAAATGACCGAACGTTTGAAGACAATAAACATTCTTTGGAAGAACTTAGATTATTTTTTGTTAGCACTCTTTTTCTATGGGCCACAGTTGTGGATTTACATTGCCTCAATTTTCATGATTTTCTAGTTTCTATTTCCTCTTCCTAAATAGGCGTTACTTTTGTATACAATCTTGTGTACTTGGACTATGCCTACTCATATCAATATAATTGTTTACTTGTCAAAATTATATATATATATATATGCATACAAAACGCCTAAAATCAGAGACTCCACCCATCCCATACTGATACCGCAGCCAGAAGCCATCAGGGTCCCCACCAATTGTGCACAACTATTAATTCTATGACTTCCCTGATTAAGTTCAATTTTCAGTCCATCTTGTAGGCCCATCCATGTTTATCTAGAAATGCCTGCACTGCTTCCTTTATGGCCAAGTTTGGTATCAGCTGGGATTGATTAAGTGGTTCACGAGTGATTGGATCAAACTTGCCCACCTGAATTGAGTAATAAGTACGATATCAGCGCGGATAGAGGAAAGTATATTCAAGAACTCTATACTGACAGAATACAGCTAAAAGCAAAAATCACCTTCTCAAGATGTTCAAGAATCACTGCTTTCTCGTATGTAACCCCACTTGGAGTGATGACAGGATCGCGCAAAATATCAAGCGTAATTTTACAACATAGATAGTCTGGCACCTTATGTACGCAATCAGAGTTCCCACCACAAAGCCGAGAGAGAGAGAGAGAGAGAGAGGGAAAAAAAAAAAAAGGTTCCCACCACATAATTAAGTAACAAATAATCAGAAAAAAATGAAATACTATTAGAGAGGGTTCCCAAGTCCTCACCTCTGTCGGCGTGTCAGCTTCTGCAGCCTCTCTAAACACTCTTCTTAAAACCTCTAATTGTTCCAAGTGAGAAGTATCAAATTCATCCACGAAACCTTCTGTTTGAGAATCATCAAGAAAATGTTTTTCTTTAAGTGCAGCTTCACAAGCTTCTCTGAGACCAAAACAGCAATTTTGTGCATTAAAAACAGCAAAAAAAAAAAAAAAAAAAAAAGCCTCCCTTTTCAGCTTCAATTTTTTTTATAGGTAACTTTCCAACTTCATAGGTGAAACTCACTGGGACAACATACTTTAAGTTTTGCAATTCCCACGAACGCTTTGAAGATACATTCTCCCACTCCACGTATTTTGCTTTGGCTACTTCCTGCCAGATCACCTCCACCATGTCGCTCTCAGGGTTGGCTCTTCCAAGATCCAAAGCCTATACAGGTGAATTTATCAGATCCCAATAAATTATGATTGCAAATTTCATGTACATATTGATTCCAAAAAAGAGAAAAACAGCTTTAGACATATTACGAAATTTCCCGCCAGTAGAGGGGGAACGAGGATATGTCCACAAACTCTGCAATTTCCTGGACCAGCATTAAATGACTTCAAAACTCAGTGACAAGTTTTTTTTTTTCCTTTTATTTTCTTTCCTTCCAAAAAGTCTCAACATTTTTGAATCTTACCCATACCGTCGTCTGTCACCTGCTTTACGGGCAACAAACCCAACTAGTACATACATCCAATAATACAGCCAACCTCCAATTCTTTTTTCTTTTTTTTTCCTTGACGAGTAAGAATTTTATTAATAGCAATCTAGGCAAGGTCCAAGTACACATGAGGTATACAAGAGAAGACACCTAGTTAGGAAGAAGAGGAAACAAATGATCGACCTCCAATTCATCAGGCACATTAGTTTCAGTAACAACTTTGAATGCAACAAGCTTAAACAAGAATGGTAACAAGCATAGAATAGGGGAACGAGATGTATCTGGTCTATGAATCCACAGTTGAACGAGAAGTAAAATGTTTGCATAAAAACATGGTAAAAAAGTTCACCCAATGCTTACCAATAGAGAAAAATTGTCAGGCCAATGGCAACTGCGAAAACAAATATTCAAGAGCAAAAAAGGACACAAAGTAATCGTTTTGTATAGGTGTTACCTTTTGTATACCATCTTGTGTACTTGGGCTATGCCTATTCATATCAATATAATCGTTTACTTATAAAAAACAAATAAAGGACACAAAGTACTTCATACCTTCTGCAGCTCTTTGATTCCTTCAACAAACTCTTGTCTCTGTAGTAATGCAAGTCCCAACATATAATGAGCCTGTGATTTAGCAAATTGTCAATGACCTCTCTGAGATCATAAAGACTTGGGCCTTGTTTGTGTAACAACAACTTTTTTGAATTTCAAAACAAAAATTATATTAAAAAATTATATTCAAACAATATTTTAACTTTATAATATTTTTATTCAACTTTTTCTCTATCATTTCCCAAAACTCAATAAAACAACTTTTTATTCAACTTTTATACTATTCACAAACCAGTTCACTACTATTCACAGATATTCCGAGATATTCTAAGGATAGGTTTAGGGCACAAGACAAAACACACAATTTTCATCTCATCTCATCTTATCATTACACATTTTTCAAACCTCCATATCAAATATTATAAACAATTCAACTTTTTCAAATCCCAATACAACTTTTCAAAATCTCAATTCAACTTTTTCAAATCTCAAAACTAAAGAACAATATTTTAAACTTTAAAACAAAACACAATATTCTCAACTCACCCCCCAAATCTATCCTAAGTGTCTAAACGAGCCCTCAATTGAGAAAAAATATCTTAATACTAACAATAAACTAAAAAAGCATATAGCAATGACATTAGATGGTCTGAGCAGCCAATGCTTGTGGTAATATATTTACAATCTTATCATCAGGATTACACTGCTACCAACAACTTTCCACACCTTGCAAAAGAAGAAGAGTTGCAGAGAATCTCCTCCATCAAAATGTTTTCAATTTCTTCTCTCCTTCACTCAATACCTTCACACTATAAAGAGAGCCCTCGTCTCTTATGACAATCATAAAAAGAAAAAGATTATGAGATGCCTAGATCCTTAGTCAGCAACAGCCCCTTCTTGTCTCTCATACCAATCATCATCAGTAGAAAATAAGGAATTTCTTATATTCTTCATGTTAAAATACTTTATTGCTTCTAACCTGAAAAAGAGGAGAAAAGTTGAAGAGATTCTTTTCTTTTATTCTTTTTTTTTTTTTTTTTTTAA
>QEOT01000670.1:53041-63500 GCA_003123785.1 Pterocarya stenoptera
AACTCTCCCCCCCCCCCCCCTAAATTATGATCTTAACATTCTCAAAGAGAGGGAAAAATACCTCCTCACACATGCATTTGCACATAAAACCCATAAGTGTCCTCTTCCACAGAATGATCCTAACTCCGTTACATAAGGTAAAATGACCCCAAAAGTCCAGAAATGTTACATGTGTGTAAAAGCTACGGTACCATACCACATAGCATGATGCTACAATTCTTTTACAAGAGCACGAAAGGATCTTATAATTTAAGTTCATTCATGCATAGAGACACAGACACAAACAAACACGCTCACTCACATATTAGCCATGAGGCCTCCTCCATAGGATGATATGATCATCCTCCAGCATGATCCTATTGTTCTTTACAACAGGAAAAGAAAAATTGCAAAACCTCCACATGCAAAACCCATCCCAATACTCCATATCATGATGCTAACATCTTTTCATGACATAAAGTGCATCATCCTTTATGCAAGCACGCAATTGCCCATGGGGGAGGGAAGGTGAGCAAGCCATGAAAATCATCCACAACATCTCTCTGTGTTGTCAGACATGCAAAGAGACACAATTACACGTGATCTTATCATCCTTTTGATAGGGCAAATGAGCTCCAAAAACACACGCATGAATTTTTGTGCGCACAGATCCTCAAAATGCCTCTGCATCATGATACTATCAATTGTAACAGGAAGGGAAAAGCAACTCATTTGCACACATCCTTGCACACATGCTGAAACATGACCCTATCATCCTTGCACACATGCTGAAACATGCACGCAAGCACACACACATGCTTTTACAATATGAGAAGGAAGCTCCCATTTGTATATATGAGATATAACTCGGGTTTCTGAAGTTGAAAGAGCATGAGAAACAAACAAGAGGAAGCGAAGTAGCAAACTAAGCATGGATACAGCACTGTCGAATGTTTGAAAACCAAGGCCCCCATTTACCCAAATGGATGATCATAATAAATAAAAGAACTGCTAGATGAAGCCATGATAAACATCATACATGTTTATATAAACCTAATATTTGAAAATCCAACAGAAAAATATAAGGTGCCGAAGAATGTAGATCATATGAATAACTGTTAGTGTTGGGAAAAAAAGATCTGATCTATTGATCCTAATCCACAAGTGGGCCCAAATATATTGGGTGAAACGAATCCATATGTCAGGAGCTCCCTAGAATATTAATTAAATGCTTAAACTGGCATCTTTCAATCAGCTTAAAATTTTGGAAAAATTGTTGATTAACCTTTTTAAAAACCTACTAAGAGATAATTTGGAAGGCATCCTCTCAAAACTAAAAGTTCTAAACTTTATTGTGAATCATATATAACTACTTAAAACATCTCAGAATAATTGACGCACAATCTTTTTTTTTTATAAGTAAAAAGTGCACTGGACGATAATTGATGCATAATCTAACCTCCAAATGAATTTCTCAACACAACTTAAACCGCTCTTTCTAAATATAAGTCTACATTGGCAGCACATTCAACTATCAACAAACATAACCAAAGCACCTGTAGAGAAAATATCATGAATGGGCGATTGACCCGGTTGGTTATAACACTTTCCTCTTTACATTTGATCTTTCATTGTCAACAGTCAATTATGATTGACATCTATCAAAAGAGAAGAAACAAGGTGACAAGTTAAAATACAAGTTATGAAGTCGTTAAAGGAAAACAATTCCAAACCTTGAGAGAATTGTTGTCAAGCTCAATAGCTCTCCGACAGTCCTCCTCAACTTTTGGCCAATCACTACAGAAATAAACCAAGCACCCGGTGGAATCCAGACCAAAATCAAATTAAAAGACATAACCCAATAGAAAAAGAAAAAGAAACAAAAAATTAGCCAAAAAAAAAAGAAAACACAGAGATAGAGGGAGAACATGAAGAGTGTTAATGACCGTACATACTTCCGCTTGCGATGGCACAAAGCACGATTCGTCCAATACACAGAAACCTTAGGGCATAGCGTAATCGCCTTCAAATCCGACCCAACCACCCAGAAAAAAATAATAATAATAAGATGAAGAACAAAGATGGAAATGCATAGAAACTCCAAAATTGATCACCAATCCAAGAATTGAATAAAGAAACCAAACCCAAACAAACCCAGGGGTAATAGTCGCACATCATTTGAAATATACCTCGGTATAAGCATCGATGGCCGCTCCAAAACGATCTTTCTTGAAGCACAAGTTGCCATCTTGCCTACACTGCTCCGCTTGTTTGGCCGGTGAGAAGGCCGCACTCGCCCTCATTCTTCTCTCCGTCTCTCTCTCTCAGCAATCTCGGTTTCCAGAGATTTCCGAACACTGTATAGGAGTGTATATAAACGTATATAAATGGGTAGGAAGAGAGACAGACGGAACTCGTTCCGAAGGTTACAGAGAGTTCGGGAGAAGTAACGCGAAAGGGAAGAAAGCGACCTTTGGAGAAGACCCTGCTTTTTCTTTTTCTTTTTAAAAGATGGAGAAGACCCTTCGAATACACGGATTGACCTCCCTGTCTCTCGCCCTCTCTCTCAAAACAAACAACAATTGAAATTTGAAACTATGCATCTTCTCTAACTAATTATATTAGGTAATTCATGGATACGTGTTTTTGTCGTAATTTTTTTTTTGAAAGATTTTTGTCGTAATATTGGATTATTTGCATTCGTACGTATTGTGATATATCTAATAGTTTTTTGCTTATTCTTCAATTAAATTATAAAAAAAATATTTTAAATCTATTTATTAACATTTTGTTTGTCGTGTATCCCTTCAGTTTCTTATCAGATTTTAATAAATGGTGTGCCTTCCTCATCATTTGTTTCCTCACAAGATATACGACACGGAGATCCTTTATCACCCTACTTGTTTGTCTTGTGTGTGGAAGGATCGTCTGCTCTTATTTAGGATGTCATGCAGAGGAGGATTATAACGGAGATAAAAATATGTAATGTTGCACCATTTATTAGCCATTTGTTCTTCCCTGATTATAGTTTATTGTTTTGCAAAACTAATGTGGCTGAAAATGAAGCTCTTATGAGATTGTTACATATTTATGAAGGGGCTTCTGGATAGCAATTAAACCTGAAAAAAATTGAACTATTGCTAAGCAGAAATGTGAATCTTGCAGAAGTGGAAGCTATAAAGGATATATGGCATATGGTCTCTATTCAAGCACATGATCGTTATTTGGGATTGCCACCTTTGTAGGGCGCTCCAAACCAACAACTTTTCAAAACTTGAAGGAGTATATGGAATAAACTATAGGTGGAAAGAAAAATTGTTATCGCAAGCGAGTAGGGAGGCATTGATTAAAGCTATGGTCCAAGCTCTTCCTACTTTTATAATGAGTTGTTTCAAGCTGCCTAAAGCGTTGTGTAAAGAATTGGAACATATGTTTGCTCCTTTTTGGAGTCAAAGAGAATCAAAATGTAAAATGCTTTGGCTTAGTTGGAATAAATTGTATACTTCTAAATTGCAGGGAGGTATGGGATTTCGAGATTTAGAACTATTTAATCACGCACTTCTTGCAAAACAAGGATGTGAATCATGACAAATCCATATTCATTGGTGACAGAGGTGTTGAAAGTAAGGTATTTCCCAAATACTTCTTTTTTACAATTTGATTTGCGTGCTAATTCCTCTTATGTTTGGAGGAGTTTATGTACAACAAAGGATATCTTAAAAAAAGGGTGTTATTGGAGACTTGGGAGTGGGGAAAGCATCAAGGGATTTACTACACAACCTTCTCCACACTCCACACTCCACACTCCACATTTTTTTAAATTTTTTAATAGTTTTAATTTTTTTTTTTTTGAGTTTATTATTTTTAACCTATTTCAAATTTTCTATTCATTATTCATATAATAAATATTTGATAAAAGAAAAAAATAAGAAAAATTAAAAAAAATATAATGTGTGAAGTGAATAGTAGGAGGTTGTGAAGATTTTTTCAAGTATCAATGTGTGGTCTGATCGATGGCTTTCTGCTAGGGCGGAACCTCAAGGGGTTCCATGCTCTAATTTACTCCCTTCAACGCTTCAGTAAGTTTGTTATTTGATGCACAAGCTAAGCAGTGGCATGGTGATTTGATACAAAAAGTTTTTCCCCTAACGTGGCAGTTTCCATTTTACAAACTCCCTTGCATTTTTGGGCTATGGATAAGTTTGTTTGTAGAGAAAATAGGACAATACGCTGTCAAATTTGGTTATCATTTTGGGTTGGGCCTTCATTCAGAATCTAATCAGATGGAAAGTTTGGATTCTAGATGGTGTTCAACTTTTTGGAAAAAATTGTGGCATTTGGATCTTCCTCCAAAGGTCAAGAATTTTGCATGGGCTAGTCGAAATAGTCTACCCACAAAGTTAAACCTGTTGAAGCAGGGTGTTTTGATAGAAGGTGTGTGGAATTTGCAATGTTGAAATAGAGAATTAGCTTCATGCCTCGTGTTCTCTCGTTGTAGCCAATGGTTTTATTTATTCTCTACTGCTACATGCTTTGATGGATTAATGGGGAATCTTATGGAAAATAATATGTCTTTGGTTCCATTATTTATTACAATTGATTGAGGTGTGTGGAAGTTTATAAATCAAAGCTTATTTGAGACAATAAATGGCTCCATTGAAGTATGTATTGATCATTGTATTGAGTATGCAGCTAGCTTTAATTTTATCAAGCAGTCTAGAGAAAGTGGTGAGAAAAGAAAGGGTTTTGTCATGGAAATCGCAACCAGTCAACTATGTAAAACTCAATTTTGATGGAGCTCTCTTTAGGGAGATGGGAGCTGCTGGAATGGGGATAATCCTTAGAGATGATAAAGAGACTGTTTTGTTTGCTTCAAGTAGGAAGGTTGGGAATTTTTTCAGTGAATAATATTGAAGCTTTAGCAGTATTAAGAGGGTTACATATGATTTTACACATGGGATTTACAAAGTTACAACTGGATAGGGACTCTTTGATGATTGTTGAAGCCATAGATTCTCAAGGTAGAAATTTTACATCTCAGGGACCTTTGATAATGGAGATTCAGCATTTGTTATACCGTTTTCAAATGGTTGATGTCCTTCAAGTGGGAAGGTAAGGGAATGAGGCAGCACACCTACTAGCTCAACATGCTAAATAGATAGAAGATACATGTCAATGGAGGCATTCTTATCCGGATTTTATTTCTAATAGGGTGCTTATAGACTTTGAATTGATGTAATTAGCAGTTTTTTATTTGGTTTATGGGACAGGATATGTATTTCTTCTAATATTTGATCTATGAATTAATTCCGTTTATCAAAAATAAAAATAAGAAGCATATCAAACACACTATTAATATAATTAACATTAAAAAAATTCTGTCATTTAAATATTGTTCTAGGTCTTATAATAAAGAGTATAGATTTATACAATATCCAAATATACAAGTCTCATCATATAAAACTAAATATACAAGTCTCGTACAATCTTTTAGGTACCACATCATAAAAAGTATAAAAAAAATTATTATTTCTCGGGATGTTGGTCGTTTGATCAGCCAATCATCTAGTCCTCTATTGAAGAGCTCAAAGACTTGTTATTTGCAGTCTTCTAAACTCCGTTTGTTTACACAAAACTCTTATCTCATCTTATCTTATCTCAATCATTACAATTTTTTTAAATTTTTATATAAAAATATAATAAACAATTCAATTTTTTTAAATATCAAAATAAAAATAATGCTAAAAAATATATTCTAATAATATTTTATTTAACTACTATTTAAAACATCTAATCTTATATCATATGAATTGTCTATCCAAACGGAAACTAATACGTAGACTCTGTTGCTCTGTTTTCTTTGAACCGGTCTAAGTAGACTAGGATAGGTTTGGAAGATGGGGGGAATCTGTCACATGGTGTTGGTCCTCTGTCACCCAGTTTCATGGGTTCCCGCCCAACGAGTTGAATGTAAAACATTAACTCCTGCCCAAAGCTTCATTGAACGCTTTCACCTTCTTAAGAAATGAACGCGCCCATTTCATTAATTTACGGGGTGCGCTTAGAATTATTGATTATTTTTTTAAGAAAGAACTGCACAAAACTTGCACATTTTAGACTTTTACCTAACATTACTCTAGAATAAATTATATGTTTACCTATCGACCTATAACTAATAGAACTCAATATACAAGTTTCCTTTGAACTACCACCCAACCTACAATCATCTTTCAACTATTAATCTTGGCAATTTCTTCTCAAACTATCAAAAAATTTCTTACAAAATATAATTAGTGTTACTCCATCCTTTAGTCCCATCACTTTGTAGAAGATCATATCCCATAAATTTATATTGTTTAGTGTCTATATATAAATGATCTGATTTTGCCAAGAAAAGGAGAAGAAAATTAAAAGCATCGGCCAACAAACGATCTCCTCTACATTTATTTTAAATTTTTCTTCTCTACACGAGGTTCTAATAATCAGGGCACATCGAACCCAAATCTTGAAAGTATAGTTGGCTGATTTGCTCATTTTGACTTGGATTTTAATGGACTGTGATAGATGTCAAACACTAATAAAGAATGGTCTCTCCAAAAATGCAGCAGAAGAGACTACATTTCACTTTCATTGATTAAACTCTATGATTAAATTTTGAGAACATAAAACACAAATAAGACAATGAAAAATTCATAGCAATGGCAATATCAATAGCAGTGAGCAGTTTCAAGTAATAGCTATTAAAGCGAAAGCCATGCAATTTCAAGCCAAATGATCTCATATTGTCTACCTGTCTGTGCGTCTCTGTGTCTATTTTGACTGTGTACATGTGTAAAACTCAACACGATTTATCACAAAATTTACAAAACTAAAAAAGAAACAGAGACTGAGTACTAGGGCCTATTGCTGCAAGTCAAGATCTGTATATATGCAAAAAGGCACATACCATCATAGAATACATTACAACCGCATATCAGGATGACACTAATTTTTAGCAAGAGTAGATCTTCGATCGTTGACATCTTCAGTGTTTCCCGCTGGTGATAGCTCTTCTTGAACACAATTGACAAGTTTAAAAGTATTCTGGTCCAACTTTAGGGGATGCCTCCGCAAACTCTGCAAATCTTTAACGTTAACATATCTCTAATGGAAGTTGTCTCTTCCAGGATTAACATATATGAATAAGCGATGAATACCTCAGAAGGCCACAAGCAGTCTCGTGCTTTACGAGGAATGATATGAATATGAGTCTGAAATGTCCATATCATATAGAAATATTAGCATGACCATTTTCCTAGGTGTACTTTAAAGAAAAAGTATCGCTTAAATAGTAAAAACATCAGCATCCCCAGTGATAGGCACAACAGCGCTCCTGTCGCATTCAGTTGTGAAGAGATGCATAAAACTTCAACCTTTAACTGATGATAAATCATTACTTGACTATATATTAAAAAAAAAGAAAAAAAAAAAAAAACAGTACTTACGTGAAATATTACTTGGCCAGCTTCTGCACCATTGTTAACCAACAAGTTGAACGAATCTGTATGCAAAAACTCCCAGTTAAGTTTTCACAGGGTTACAATATTCATACAAATACTATAAACAGTTAATTATTGAAATTATGCTTCTGCGCCATTGTTTACTAACAAGTTGAATGAATCTGCATGAAAAACTTCCAGAAAAGTTTCTTAGCGATGCAATATTCCTCTGTCTTGCAGTTACATTTGCAGTGCATTGGAGTGATCCAGCATCATTTACAGTTTGACTTTTTGAATCCAGAGGAAGGGCAAAGGTGTCCCCTCCCACCAAACCCAGAAAGTCAATTTTTGTTATTTTTGAGGAAGCAAGTTGCTTGAATGTTAGTAAGTGGTTTAAAACTTTATACTAGTCAACATTCAATGAAATTATAGATTGGCTCTCTATTGTCTAATATATTGCCATGAACTTTAAAGAGTGATAGAGAAATATTCAATAGATCTTGGGTAGCCAACTCAATTTTTAGCACAAACTCTCCATCAATGAGCATTGTACATGATGTCTACACTCACTTTGAATAGCCATTCAGTTGCTTTATTGAGTTCCCACCATAATTACGTCGTTTTAGAGAGGTAAATCCAAAGTAGAGGACCACTTTTACAAGGTTTGTGTCAGTCAATGTAAGCAGTACCAAGGTGTAAAATTGCACAAACAATGCTTTAGAGACTACTTCCTATAGGTGGTGTTACATATAACTTCATGGATTATATCATTCAGGCCATCGAAGTGAATTGTTAGCTCTACCCTTTCAATAGGGAAGGGCCAGGTTTGGGCAGGGGAACCATCCTTTGGAGTTGGATTTTTGCAACAATTACAAAAAGTAACAAATAAATAAACTAAAAGCAAGTTATGGGATATAATACACATACATACAACCCAAGAGATAGATATACGAACTACATCTGGTGTCAAATTGAATGGAGCACCCTATGGTGTAGGACATATCAAGTGTTTGGATCTTTATAATTTTAGCATTTAGCTTTTTCTGTTTAAATTTTATGCTTCTCTTGTACCAGTCTTTTTAACAGGTTTCTATCTATACTTTTTTATTACATATGATCTTCTGATTTGTAAACTTTCTTTTAATGGTATAAGAGTTTGGGCAACTATCCACACAAACACGTACAGCTGTTATACCTCACAGCTGCATTCCTTTTTCTTTTCCCCCCTACAGATGAAAAATGGCTAATTGAAGGGGCCAGAGACCTATATCATCGGTTGAGAAGCCAATAAGACTAGTAAATCCTTATAGGTGTACTTTATTCCAATAATGTTGTTACTCATGTATCATAGTAATGCCCTCTCACAGGAGTGAACATTAAGGAAACTAATAGAATTGTCGAATCTAACATGAGTGAACAACACATGGCACTCAAGAAGTTTTTTTTTTTTTTTTTTATAGTTAATAAGAGAAATTTTATTCCAACACATGGCACTCAAGGAATTTAATCATGGTATTTCCCTTTTTGCGTCATGCAAGTTTTTAGCATTTTTTTTACAAGCAAACCAATCGGTGGAAAAGTTATACTAGTGATTAAAATCATTCTTTACTAGTGTGATTCTATTTTAAAGTTCTTTATGTTTGACTTATCAAGAGAAGAACATGAAAGTTCTATTGTTTTTAAGTGAACAGCTTATAATACGAGTACATGATTAACAGAGATCATATATATGGGTTTCTTCATGGCTTCAGTTGATAATAAATCTTTCCAAACCAAAATAGATGGGTCATATTTGGAGTTAGGTCATGGGCCTAAAAGATTTATAGACAGTCAACCTGATGGGCCAAAACATAGCAACCACCAACCATTCCTAATGAACAGTCAAATTCACATAGGCTGGGGGTACTCCAAGCAGCAAAAGCATTATAGAAAACATTATAGAAAAGTAATCATGTAGGTGACAGTTCATCTTTTGATCAATGAAAAAAAGAATACATAATAGTAATAGCAGTGAAATTTCATCTGATCAAATGGGATAAAGTTTGCACCCCAATGTCTTGCGGTGGGCTGGGTTTAAGAAATTTGAGAACATTTAATAAGGCACTTCTCGGGAAATGGCTATGGCGTTACCATCAGGAGGAGGACGCTCTTTGGAGGAACATTTTAGATGTTAAATATGGGAGCGCCTGGGGAGGGTGGTGTTCTAAGGAAGTCAGGGGGGCCTATGGAGTGGGAGTTTGGAAACTGATCCGTAATAGTTGGAATGATTTTCTCGTTAACTGCAGGTTTTTGGTGGGAAGGGGCACGCGTATCAGGTTTTGGCATGACACATGGTGCGGGGATGTTGCCTTGAAAATCGCTTTCCCCTCTCTGTATAGGATTGCGTCTGAACAGGATTCCTCAGTGGCTGATAATATGTGCAATACCGCTGATTCCATTCATTGGTCTGTGAGATTCACTAGAGCTGCTCAAGATTGGGAGGTGGGAACCATTACTGACTTCTACAGAATCTTATATGCGTTGAAGCCTAGGTCAGGAGGGGAGGATAGCTTACTTTGGACATGCACAGGGAACAAGAAATTTTCAGTTCGTTCTTACTACAAGGCCTTGGCGAACCATTCCCCTAATGCTTTCCCGTGGAAGAGCATTTGGAAGTGCAATGCTCCACTCAAGGTTGCTTTCTTTGGTTGGTTGGCCTCCCATGGTAAAATCTTAACAATTGACAAGTTAAGAAAGCGTGGACTCTACATAATGGATTGGTGCTATATGTGTAAACATAACGGCGAATCAGCAGATCACCTTCTTCTCCATTGCGAAGCAATTAAGGTATTGTGGGATATAATCTTCTTGAGACTCGGTATCGCTTGGGTCATGCCTAAGAGGGTGATAGATCTATTGTCTTGTTGGCAAGGGATTAGGGGCAATCGCCAAATCGCTACTGTATGGAAGATGGTACCTTTATGTTTAATGTGGTGCACATGGAACGAGAGAAATGGCCGCTG
>QEOT01000670.1:64945-98495 GCA_003123785.1 Pterocarya stenoptera
TTTTTTCCTACTAACTACACAATCCTAAATCGAGTTTCCACATGCTCATGTCTCACAACCAAACTGCACTAATTGTTGGTCAAATAAGGTTCACCAAACTTGTAATTTTGGCTTCAATTTTTTGGGGGATTTTTAACCCTTAATTTTGCAACCATGATTACAAATACTGTGTTTTGGAATATATGTCAGAAAGATTAGCCATGTACACTATCAAATGTGAAAATGTTCTGTAGGAAGGCACAGTGGAAACATTCGTGTGTTATGAATATCTACTATACACAATTCGGGAAGGTGTTATACACATAATGCAAACTGGTTGTATCCATGTACTTAATAAAAACTCTAGACCATTCATGACAACACTATATACATAATGCAGACAGATTGTATCCATATATGCTTATTACAACATGATTAACAGCACATTGGCTTAATACAAACCGAAAGTTTTCATTGAGAATTACTTACATGTGGTGGAGTAGCTTTTAAGGAGCAGAAATGAGATTTTGGAATGATAAGAGAATGCCTGGGGAACAAAGAAAACATGAAAATGCAATAAATAAGAGAAAGAATGATGTCAAAACTCAAGGACAATGCAAATCTTTGGCTTTAAAAATTTGGCAATAGGGATACTTTTGAATCCAGGTACCTAGGAATTGCAGAAACTTCAACATACCTTTCATATAATGATATTATTATATATCTGATATGGATATGTCAAAAAAATAAAAAAAAAGACAGCAAAAATAAAGTGTGATATGGCACACTGTTTTGGGCATAATTTTTATTTTTTGGCAATCAATACTTAGCATCCTTTTCCCACAATTTCAAGTGGGTATCCTCCACCATTATATTTCCCATTTCTTGAGGGAAAACTAGTGTTGTCATCTCTTGCGAGCTTAAGAAGAGGTTATGTGCTTATATGATGCCAGGTTTGTCCACAGAGTTTCTAGTAGCAACCAAAGAAATCTGAGAACTAAATAAAATGTTACATTTGATAAGGTATCCAACAAAATTTTTGAGACCAAATAAGCATCTTAAACTTGCAACCATACCAAGTGGGTCTTTATGTACTTAACAATGTAAAAGGGTCAATTTTCAGCAATCTAGAGGTTGATTCTCCTAATAATCTAGTTAGTTCTAAAGCTCTACTTTAATCTCCAGATAGAAATATTAGTAGACATTATAATTATGTGCTATGCATTATGGTATATTTACTTTTAGAAGTTCAGATTTTTCCTTAGAAAAAAAAAATAAAGGCCAGTGGGCATATGAGTTAAACAATAAAATGCAGTTATCTCCCATCTTTCTAAGCCTCGATCCTTTTTATGTATTTTATTTTTTGTTTTTTATATTTAGGACAGGGGGAACCTTGGAGACTGCAAACACATCATGTCTTTTGCCCGGTTAAATCCAGAACCAACGTAACGCACCCAAATCACACTGATTAGGTAAATCATTGACTTTTCACTAATAGGACATGGCCCCTAGAAATTTCTCACATTACTGATAAAAAAAAATTACTTACACCGAAGGAATCGAACCTAAAACCTCAATCCTAGTTATAACACCAAAAACTTTTACTGGCTAAGCTAGCTGAAACCTTCTTATAATTACACTTTTCCAAAAACAAGTTTCTTTTGGACTTTGGTCCCTAGAGTTCCTTAGAGGCTAGAGATTTTCTAAAGCCATTCAGAAAGCCCCAGTTTACATAGTTATTAAGCAGTATTTGAGCAAATGTATTATAGAAGTTGGACCAATTTTATTTTTATTCCACTTGCTAAGACAATGACCCCACTTAACTAACCCAGCATAAGCATCTGGAAAAAACCTTGCCCTGTATCTCAAAGTTTTAAAATTGATTCACATGTTCACCTTATGTCAAAAAATAATGTCAGCTAGCATCACTTACACAAGAAGCTTCTCAAATGGATTAGTTAATTACCAAATTGTAAACAATGTGGCATATATTGGGTGGAAGCAGGAAACTCTATAACTTGGGTCAAGTGATAATCGTTGAGATTAAAAAACAGTTATCTGGTTTAAATCAAAACGTATAATCATAGAAAACCTTCTCCAAGCTATCTGTAGGAACAAAAGTTACTTTGCATTGAATATTAAAACAATCAGGAGTGAAGGGACAGCATAAGTGCCAGCATGGTATACAGACTGAGTATACTTAGAGATTTACTTTAAGATCTCCATTAGGTAGCGCATAGGGAGAAAGTGAAACTCTACAAGCAATGTCCCTAAGAGTTACTTCATGATTAAAACAGTATGGCATTGGTATGTATGCTCATAAAAGTATGTGGACTAAGTTGAGAGGTGAACATTAAACCACAGTGAACCCCAGAGTAACACGAAACACACCTAGCAATAGAATGATTAATTGAACCTTGGATGCATGATACCTTACCCATGACTCAGAGGATTTGTATCCAATATGCATAGGCACGCATCATCTTCATAGAGCTGTGAGAATCAAATTCAACAAAGTAACAAAAAGTGGAACCAAAGTGAATAGAGAATGTATTTTCACATCATAACATGTTATGAAGAGGCCCCTTCAGTTCATGCTGAGCATAAGATTAGGTCTTGAGTCACGTACGCAGGATATACTAGTTTAGCAACTACAAGTGCTTGAAGCATCAAAAGTCAAGAAACTTGCCAACTTTTCCAAACGTTTGGTGTTCTTTAGAAAACTCTGATCAAGCATATTAAAATTCCTGTAGGGGACTTAGGGTTCAAAATCTTATTCTTCCCCGCTTCACAAGAAAAACTTCTAAGTAATAATAGTTAGCGGTTTGCCAGCAAATAATCAACAATATTTTCTCAAAATGCAGAAAAACGTAAGAGGATTTCACGATGACGAGATCACAGTGAATTTTTCACGCAGATAAACAAAGATAGTAAATTAATGATCCAATGATTATGGCAAAAAAACTCGACCACTTGAAAAAAATGTAAAAATGGTCCACTATGCTTAGAGATACTACCAGGAGACTCTTAAGTAACAAAAATAATAAGTAGGCAAATGTTTGGTAACTAGGAAAACGTTGGAAAAGGAAAATACATATATGCACACGACAAGCAGATATTCAGTATGTGTGTGTTTTATATTTACACATTAAATTTCAATTACCAAATTGTCTTCTCAACTTAGCTCTCTGCATGCAAGCTCTCCAAATTGCGAAACCCAAATCACGAAAAACCGTGAAAATAGCATTTCAATTTTCTTCCACTCTTCATGAATTTTCTCAGCATCCAAACGAAAATGATCAAATAAGCCGAATTACCTTGAGAGCTGGTGATTCACCGCACACAATCTTGCAGAAAACGCAGTCGTTTTGCTGAACCTTCTTCTGAGAATCACGCAACCGCTTAGTCTCATCCGAATCGGAAGCGCAATCGGAAAAGGAGAGGGTTGAAAAAAGTGGGATGGGAGTCCGACCCCGAGGCTGACTGGAACCGAGAGGGCAGATATGGGAAGAGAGAATGGCGAGCCTCCGTGCCTCCATGTCAAGCGCAACCGAACCTTCTGACAGAATCACTGGCTGTGGATGTGGCTATGCCCATGATTTCCAGAGCTTTCTAAAGTGAGATTCTGATCTGACAAGGCAGAGAAACAAACCAAAACCGCGGGTTTTTCCTCCTTTCTGTTCGAGTATTCAGTAATTTCTTGGGAGGATGGAGGTATGGCGTGGCCGTGGTGGCGCTGTGGTCGAGACAGTGGGCGTTTGGTTAGGCCTGCTTTGCTTTATTATCCTGTGTCGTATGGATAATAAAGCAAGGGTGCTCCTACGTACAGTCCCATTCGGAGGACTCCTTCGCAAGCCTACGTCCGTGTGCACGTGTGTAGCATGTGAATGACTAAACTGCCCCTAGTTCATATTTCAGAAACAAGACAGCGAAAATTACGGAAAATTGAAAGCCCTCTCGTCAATCTCTGTCCGCTGCCCATCGACGGCCTCCTCCACTATCGACGGAGTTGCATACTCCACTGCTCCACCATCGACAGAGCACCTAAGGAATTTGTAAGCCCAACATCTCCGGCCTCCTCCACTGCCCATCGACAGAGCACCTAAGTTGGTCTAAGTGAGTCTAAGTGGGTAATGGCGAGAATAAAGCAACTGCAATTCACATATTAGGAAATATGCGGTCTAAGTGGGTAAGTTCTTCTATACTACCCATAATAAATGCAGCCAATTCACCTTTTCGGATCATTCTGATCAACTTTGAAGCTTCAGTGGAAGCAAGAATTTATTAATTCATAAGAAAGACAAGTACGTCGATTGAATAAAAAAGAGAGGGAATATCCACTACGGCCATATCCGTGGCGGTGAGCTTAGAAAGCTTAGAGAAGTCGAAGAAGTGCGAGCGCAGATGCTGAGGCTCGTTACGGCCATATCTACTACCTTTATCCTATCTCGGCCTGCTCCTGCAATACCAGAGAACAGAGAGAGAGAGAGAGAGTCCTCAGCCTAGGCTGAGGAAGGGAAACTTGATTTGAGAAGGAGATAGTGACTTGGGCTGAGGAAGGGGATGAGATAGGCAATTTTTCCACTTGAAAAACTTTAGAGTCTAAACCCAGGCATACGGGGGGAAAGCCCCGCGAAGGGCAACCTACATGGAGTCAAACGCACCGTTTTAAAGTAAATAAAATAAAACGGTGCGTTTAGTTGAAGCTGACATTGTGTAAGTGTAAATACCTAACGAAACGGTGCGTTCCGCATTTTCACTAAAATTGGTTTCTTTCCCCTTGCTCTCTCTCTCTCTCCTACCCTCTCTGTGCGACTCCCATTCCCAACCCTAACCCTGACGCGACAGACCATTTCTCCTATATGCTGGAGGATTTTGCTTGAGTACTCAGATTACTTCTTCAATTTTCTCCTTCGGTAATGAATTCTTGTGCTTCTAGAGGTGCAATCCTGGGTCATTAATCATACCAATGTAGCTTTGCTCCAGCTTCCATATTACCTGTTTTTAGTATTTGGTTCGTGATAATGGCTTCGGTTTTTAAATTATTCTCAGTTAATATTAACTTGCAGATTTCTGAAGTTTCTTGAATTTCTCGAATTTTTATAGTTATTTATTAAATTTTTTGGGTATTTTGAACGTTTGTTCTACTTGATCTTGATTTATTTTCTCGTCATTCTTGGAGGTGTTTCTGGTTTGATAGCTTCGAAATGATTGGAATCTCAGCCGATCTGTGGATTCTACTTTGGAAGATTTGTGGATTCAACATGTTCGCCTAAAGAACTGACTTATCTACTTAAATTCTCAGTTGGACCATGTCTTGGTTGTCCATGTAGAAGATTTTTTTTTTTAAATATTCTTTTGCACTTTCATTTTAATATATTTTAGTTTTTTCTTGAATGTTAGTTGTCATCCTCTTATAATATTTGCAGTTTCTTGTAATGTTATGGTTGAGAAGAGAAATAAGTTTTGGAATCTGGGAGGAAAGATGCTACGCCGAGGAAGAGAACTGAGAAGATATTTATGAGATCTGAGAGAGAGGATGCACGAGATCTGACGCTGCGTTTTCTTCTTCTTCAGATGAAGCTCAAATGAACGACGGTTTCTTCGTGCCGCTGCATTTTCTTCTTGTTTGTAGCTTGAATGAAAGGAAGGATGAAAAAGTCTATTTGCAGACGTGGACTATTCTTCTTCCCGCAGGTTTTTTTTTTGTAATATAATCGCTGACGTCACGTCAGTAGCGTTCGCATACAGGCACAAGTCTCTGCCTGGACGTAGCAGTGTTACACGATTAGATGCTTAATGATTTGAGGAAGAGTAATGCTACGTACTGTCTCTATTTGGAAACTGTAATGTAAATTTAGATAATTTTATCTTTAAAATTTTTTAAAATTACAAAAATATTTCTCATAAAATAATATTTTTTCTCATTTAATAAAGAGCCTGCACATGCAGTTTCCAAGTGAAGACTGCAAATAGAATTTCTCAATGATTTATATAAATTTTTTTATTGAAAAATTCTTTACACTACATTATTATTTTATTTTTTTTACTGTATAAGATGTAATACATTTATAACATTAGATGATTTTTTATTAGATGATTTTTTATTATTCAATGACGATAAATATGTCACATCTTACATAATGCAATAAAAGTGAGATGATGGTGTGATGAGTTGGTATTTTTTAATAAGATAGTATTAGTTAGCAATTGTCTGTTTCTTAGTTCCGTTAGAATTTTTCATTTTATTGTAATTTTTTATTTTATTATTGTGTATTTTCTAACCTGATGTATAACATTACTCTTTTGTATATAATTATGCTTTTAAGTTGATGGCATTATGTAAAAGATTTTTTTTTATAAGTTATTTTATAAAAACATCTATAATATAAAATAAAATTGTGTAGAGAATTATAAAAGTAATTGTATAATCATTTTTCTAACTAAAAAGAGTTACATTGCTGTTTAATTAAATATAGACTAGAGAGGTTCATCTTTGTCACTTCTAAAGGTAATAAACATTGTGGAATGGTGACAAGGGGTACGCATTTGAATATAGTTGTAACATACCAGTTTCGACTATAGGGTATATAAGTAATTATTTCCTAGCTTTTATTTAGATTTAAATTATTATGACTATAGTTTTATTAGAATTAATAATTACCTTATCTTTATATATATTTTCTATTATAGTTGTTATTTAAATTTGATAGAGTTTCATTTCAATGAGGTTTCCTACGTGTATCAGATTTCAGTTTCTAGAATGTTATTTGAAATTTAAAGTTTTCTCTTTTCCCTCTAGTTAACCGAATCCACCTCACAGTCAGCCTCTGTTATTCACTTCGAAACTCCTAGCCCGTACGTCTTTCAGCTCTTCTAATGAAAGACCAAGTCTCACGTCTAAACCCTACTTTAAATCCCTTCTCCTCTTCACAGTTTTCTTCCCATCGGCAAACCCAATCAAACCAGAGTTGAGAAAAACCCACTTACCCGATAGCCACATCTGGAGGCGCCGAACCCCTCTGACCACCACAGAAGCCGCCGACCATTAGCCCCCGTCGAGCCACTCCTTTTTCCGGTAAGGCCTCGGCAGCCACCAGTCTCTTCTCTCTCTCTTTTGTTTCGGTTTACCAGTTCTCTCTCTAACTCTCTCTTTCTCTCTCACTCGGTGCCGCACCACCACAGAACAACCCCCAATCGCGTCGCCGGTCAGCCCAGCCACCCAGAACCGCCCGCCCTTCTCCGTCATGTGCCCCCTCGGTGAGCCCTCTGTTTCTCTCGCACACAGCTTTTCTTTGTTTGTCCGTGTATTGTAAATCACCCGAGCCTTTGAGCTCACAATCGGGCCTTAGGCCATTTGAATGTTGGGCCTAGCTGTTAGCTTGTATCTTAAAGTATGTTTCGGGCCTTGATTTAAATCTGATGGGCTTTATTGTTTAGCTTGGGTTTTAAAAGTGTTTCAGGCCTTGATTTAATTCTGTTGGGCTTTTCCTTTGTGGGCTAAGTTGAGGTTAATTCGACATATACTATGTTAAAACTTGTAATTTAAATTGGGCCGATTTTATGATGTTTCAAGCATATTTTAATGATTTTATTAGACTTAATATTTCAAAGAGGAGTCATATTTTATTTAAATATATATATTAGTCTAATGTTTATTTTATAAGAAAATGTTTAAAGAATTTAAATTAGATTTTAAAGTAGATTATTGAGCTTAATATTTTAGTTAAGATCTCTTTTATCCATTTAATAGAATTTTAATAAAAATTAGTATAGATACTTTAAATATGAAAATTAAGAAATATGTTAAGAGTATTTAAATGATTTTAATATTTATTAGATTTCTTATAAGATTGAATAATTATGTTAAGAAAGGAAAACTATTTTAAGAAATTAAGTTTATGACTTATTTAGAATAGCTCAAGTGTTTTACTAAATTATAATATGTTATTAGTATTTTAAATAACTTAAAATATCAAGATTTATTGATTTTAGTGTTAAACAAAATAGTTGTAGATTATCTTTTAGAATTCTAAATTTAGTTAAGTAAGATATAGTATTTAATTATTTCCAACAATTTAGTGATAGTTATTTATTTGTATATAGGTCATAAGTTACAAAGTTTTATTCAAGAAGAAACGAAGCGAGGTAAGTAATTTGATCATAAATTAGGATCATCACAGTAGCCTATATGTATGTATTGTTCAAGCCAGTTTATTGTCAGCCATTATTTTATGTATCACTCATGTCATATGCAACATGTCATCTAACATAGCATACGATCAGTTCATTCCGCATCATGTTCAGATTTAGAAATTATAATTATGTATGTATTATGTCATGCATCTCATGGTCATAAGACACATAAGCTATCTTAAGTTCAAGTGCAAGATAAAATTAGTTCAGTTAATCAAATGGCCATTCAGATGCATGGTACCAATGCAGTTCAGTTCAGAGTGGTGTGCAAGCCACGAACTCAGTCGTGGTCCACCATAGTATGCTAGAATACTATCAGCGGCTCCCCTCGTGGCCACGGGACGTGGGGCCGGTGCACAACCTCGCACACAGGGTTAAGTGTGTTGGCCAGTCAGTTCAGTCAGTTAAATCAGAATAGTCAGTTAAGTCAGATCAGTCAGTTAATTCAGATGAATCAGTCATGCATAACATAAACATCAATATGAGCAGTCATGAATTTTAAGTTCTCAGCATGAAAGTTCTTATGAAAATCTTATGTTTATTACGTTTACGTTGTGATGGATTTCTTACTGAGTCATCGACTCATTTTAGTTTATTTTCATGTTTTTAACCACCCAGGTGAAGATGATGATTACGAGCAGGCAGACCAGGAGTAAAAAGGAGCATTTTATTTTGTTTTAGTTCAGACTTTCTAAAATAAAACATGTCTTTTATGACATGAAGTTATTCAGTTTATTCATTTAATATTTTTGGAAGACAATTTTATGAGACCTTTTATTTCATAATAAATTTCAGTATCTTTATTTTAATTATAAAATTAGAGAATCTTTTGCTGGATTTATTTTCAGGAAAAATACGTGACACACCTAGCCTACGGGAATGGGGTGTTACAATAGTTGTGCAATATTATGCGTATATTGATTTTGAAATTGATTTATTTTCTTGTCACTCCAAATGTAAAAATTGTTTAAAAAAGAATTGATATCCATCAATGCCGAATAGATCTTCCAATGAAATGACCCCAGTGGGAGTCTCCTCCTAGTACGATGTATTTTAATCCCCCAAGCTTGAGCTTATTTAAGAGTTAATTTAGGCCTCATTTGATTATAAATATGAAATTATATGAGAAATTTATAAATAGTAATGAGATAGTTTATGAATAATAGTAAAATTATTTGAGTTAAGATGTTTTATAGAGTTTTGAAAAATGATATAGAAAAAGCTAAATAAAAATATTATAAAGTTATAATATTGTTAAAATATAATTGTTTAATATAATTTTTGTTTTGAGATTTAAAAAAGTTTAATTATTTTTTATGTTTTATTCGAAAGTTTGGAAAAGTATTAATGATTAGATAAAAACTTGAAAATTTAAAATTATTTGTATTTAAATAGTGATTGGATGTTGATATGAGATATAATAAAATGAGATGGGATAGATTGAGATCATTTATTGAGTCCTATAGGAGAATTAGATGATATAAGAATTTTGTAAATAATAGTAAGATGATTTGTAAATAATAATGAGATAGTTTAAGTTAAGTATTTTTTAGATTTTAGAAAATGAGAGAAAATGTTGTAATGATTATAAAGTTGTAATGATTAAAAAGCTATTAAGTATTAATTTGAAAGTATTTATGTTTGAGTGACGTTTGGAAAAGAGATGAGATAAGATGAAAATTTTGAGATAGAAACTTTTTCCAAACAAGCAATTGTATCAAAGAAGTTGAGATCTAATTCATTTTTCTCACTCTAAATTCTCAAATTTGAATATAAAATTTTAGAGATTTAAATCATTTTTCCTTTGAAAGAATAACTACCTAAATCAGGGGGGGAAAAAAATCAAACTCCAATAAAATTATAGTGGGTGAACATCAATGTACAATAGGAACAACAAAATATGAGACATAAGTTCAACTATTTGTTCCAATGAAAAGTAATCATCAATTATGCGTAGTCTGCCATATATCAATAGAACATTACAACAAATAAGGTAAAAAGTTAAATCCAAGGCTTCATTTTTCTATCAAAGATGCCCAGTCTATAGGTTGAAACAAACATGTCAACAAGAAGGCGAAATTGCACGAATACAAATAGAATAATGGGAACACTAGCCAAACCAATAATAGGAACAACGATCTGATATTTTCCACGTAACATAAGTAAAAGAGCAGCAGAAAAGGCTATCATCATAGTTGCAATAGAGAAGAAGAGACTGAAAAGGCCTATAATCATCTTTATGGGCAACGATGTAAGAAAGTCTTCTTCTGCATAACGTGATGCGAGGATTCCTAAAAACATCAATACTGAAGTCGATGAAGAAAATAGCGCCAGAAAATCAGCTACCATAAAAAGTTTAAATAATTTGTAATGCACAAGGATTGGGAAGCCTGTAGTTTGATCATTACCGCCAGGAATGGTAAATGCTGCCGCGAACATAACGGTAATGATGAGAGCGCCGACCACAGTAGAAGAAGTTGCCGTGTCCTTCATCCATTTCTCTCCCTCTTTTCTCATTTCTTTGTGGTCTCTTGTAAACAATTGTCTGGGAGTCAATTTTTCTTTGTTTAATTTTTCCTTATCAGAGAGAGAGCTAATGCGTTCCACCTCCTGCATTTATTAAATAAAAATATGAGGAAAAAATTGCAAGTATACTATTGCAAAAGAATTAGCCAACAACATTCAACAAACCGAGACCATCATCAATCTTTTGGCTTTTTGAATAATGAATTTTGTTGTTTTGATTTTTATACAACCTTATTTTTATTTGAGGGTATTTCTATAAAACAATATTATTGTATAATTTATTGCATAAAAATGTCATTCATTTAAAATATGAATGTGTAAGGAATTGTAAAAATAGTTGTATACATGTCAGTTTCTTTTTTCAAATTTGTACTTTATTTCTTCAGTTCAATCTGTTCATTAGATTTCCGTATTGAAAATTTGACAGCAAGAATTTTAGCTTTCATATAATAGAGACCTGCTTAGTAGCAATATTGTGACACGCCAACAAACATGGAATACAAAACAAAATTATTCTATATATAATAAATATAATACTTGCAGAGTGGTTGAAGTTTCTAATTAAGATTATTCCATTGTAGAGTTCTTAAAATCATAAGTACCACTGTTTTGAAGTTAAGTGATACATATTTTTCCACCTCACATTCCCTACATTAATGTAGGGGAATTAAAAATTAATATTAGAAATAAATTTGGTAAGAAATGCAGATTTTAAGACATATTAAAGTAAAACAAATGGGCTCAAGGTCATGAGTTCTTGCCTAAAAAATTGAAAGTTTTTTATACCCACATTACATGGTACTATTGTTGTTCTCCTTTCTCTCTTTTGAAAATCTATCTCTAGATTAGTTTAAGGAGTGTATGGTCGAGAGCAAAATAATAAAGCAGCAGAGAGAGATGGATGGTGCTGACCTTAAACCATTGAACTTCTCTTTGCATTTGCAAAGCTGCTCCTCTTATTTGATCGATAGGAGTATTTTCTGTTAACTTGCCTGCCAAATGCAACATGGTATTTTCGGAGTCATCTGTCCAAGTTAGTAGAACATTCCTCTTACTTAAGCTGTATACAAGGCTAAAGATCCTATGTTGACGATGCAGGACGGCCAAATGGAATATGTGTCTTCGATGAGCATCCCACGTCCATAAAAGATATGAATTTGCTTTGGCTATTTGATGAACAAATTCAAAGTTCCCTCTCTTGATAGCACCGAACATTGCTTCCATAATAAGTTGCTGATGATTTTGATTTTTTTCGACTTCTTGACACATACGGGACAGAAGTTGTTGGAATTGAGCTCGTACCAACTTCATTTCATATAAACGCTTGAATCCTATATAATTAATTTGGCAATTACGAAACATTAATGCATGCATGTTTGGGCATTAATTAACGCACGTACGTACCTGATCCGTTTGTATTTTCTTGACCATTTTGAATGTTCAAACGGAATTGATCGGCAGCAAGAGCTAAATCTGCTACTGAAATGTCATGTATACCTTCCCCCACCCAAAAAAAAAAAAAACGGCAAATAAAAGTCGCAGTATTTTTAATCTATATCTTGAAGGAGCAAATTAAATTCAAGCAACATGCATGTACAGTACTATTAAGACTACTTCTAACGACTTGCCAATTATATTTGTCTATATATATATATAAGCAACCTTAGTTGGCAGAGCGCTCAATATTATGTTATCACCGTGAATTAGGATATGAAAATTTTTTAAAATTTTTTTATAATCAAGATGAAAACTTTAATTTCAACCTATATAGGTTTTTGTGAAAGTGATAAGGCTCATTTTTAAGTATGTTTGGATCGTCAAGTGTTTTGAGATATGTTTCTATCAGATACTGGTAAGGTCTTTTGAAATATGTTGTTTAGAGGCCGGAGAAGTTTTTGTATGTTTTTTGAGAAAACTTACAACTTTTTGAGATATTGGTAAGTTTTTTGAGAAGTTTTTAACTTTTTTTAAGAAAACTTGCCTTGATTTTTGCGTTTTATGTTTTAAATCACGAAAAGAATGCCAATGATTAGATGTAAATTATTTAATAATATTATTAAATTCGATGTAAATAACTTTTCTTGATTTTTGTGTTTTATGTTTTATAATATTTTTACATTAACTATGTTAGAATAGGACGTTAGTTGTGTCAAAATCTGAAATTCAAATATGTTAGTATATTACTTGATTATGTTGTACTATCATAAATATAATGTATAAATATAGTTATTTACTCAACTAATTACGTACGAGACATAGGAAATATAATTATAAAAGATGTATAAAAGTAATATTATTAATGGAAAAGCTGCTAAGATATATAAAAAAGAGTGGTGGTACTAACAGTGATTGTAGATCCATTGTTTCCAAAACACCATCCCATAATTTCCACTCAGCTCCAATGCGTCAGTCGAAATATTAGCGAATACCTCCAACGGGGAGATATCTCGTCGGTCCAAGGCAAAAGCCAAACGAGGACAATGCTCCATTAAATCCAAAGCCATATCTTGCAAGATCATCATGTGTTGTTGTACCGTACGTTCGTAAGTGCATATATCCAATTAATTTATCCAATCACCAGAAAGTACGGCCAATGAATGGTTAGAAGAGAATACATGAGTAATAATTTGTTACCTAAATCTCCTTGATAAAAACAACCTTTAAGAAGTAAAGCACCATTGAAGTCTTGATCTGCCTCCAAATCTTCGAACGGAGTTTTAGAATAGAGATAGCGAGCCAATTCTTTATGCCCATCGGACATAGCCAGAGCAACTGGAAGAATTTTGCCCTTATTTCTGATGCTGACCAAACTATTGTTTTTTCTAATCAGGCACCCTGCCACCCTGATATTCCCACAAATATGTAGAGCTGTATAGCCGAAATCGTCTTGCATTTCCAAATCATGTACTGGAATCATATTGACCAACTGCTCCACTATAGAGTCCTTCTGAGCATCAACAGCAGCGTGAAGAACCGTCCCATTACCGTGAAATATAATACTATTTCTTGCTGTCAATGTCTCGGGGTGGAGCTGAAGGAATTCTCTTGTAGCGTTCCAATCATCTCTTCGCACAGCCTTGAGTAAGGCCGCATAATCAACCCTACCTGGCCCAGCCATGCATATATATCAGCTTCTTTTTTTTTAATCTCCAATATTTGTCATATTATAAATAGAATTATGAAATAAATTAAACGAAACAATGTCTTCGACACGTACGTACTTTCAAACAAACTACTATTTCATAATGATATCATCTTTTGTATGCATGTGTTGATAGTGTCACTTCCTTGCAGTCTCGGATAGCCCAGTTAATTAGCCACAGGCAAAGCCCATAAGTTTATTTATATTCTATATATCAACATGCAACCGTACGAACTGAGTGTCCGATTGGGCTTTGTTCTGGCCATTCTCGTATAACGAATAAACTTACCAAACATTTCAAGCCCAATAAAAACTTTAATCAATCCCGGTTAATTTTTAACGTATCATAATTATTTTGAGGAAAAATCACAGATTTCCTTAGAAATTGTCACGTATTTTGCAAAATGGCAATAAAGTAAACCACCAACTAACGTTATCACTTCACCTCCAAATTATATAAGTAATTTAACCCCATGTTTAAATCCTATATAATATTGTTGACTTGGAGATAATTGATAATTAAAAAATAAGTAATGTATTGGTATAATCTAAAAGGCCGTTGGATCTTAATGGGAGAAGGAAAATTGCAAAAAAGACAAGTGTGAGAGATAAAGTTGAATTAGTAATTTAATGGTCATCTTGTAAAATGAGTACTGGTAGTTTGAGGATATGATCAAAGTGTAGTTTCTCTATTATTTCATTTTACTATAATCTTCTACGTTCAACTTATTTGCCTTCTGTGCTTAATTGGTCGACATCCAAATATGCTTTCCGAAGATCCGTCCATGAGTTGAGTGAAAAGGATGTTCAAGTTTTCCAAATCTTTTTGTAAGCTAATGTGAATGACACACCATCTACATTATTGACATTACAAGATTTGATATACAAGATTTAAATCTAAAATCTCTCTTGCAAATTAAATTAAGTCAATCTAAGATAAACCACCTAAAATAAATCATTTGTACTTGTTGTCATGGTGATTCAAATTTCAATGACAAGAATAGCTACAACTAAATTACAAAGAGTTTTAGCTAAGGTACTAAGTAATTCCCAATTTGATTTAACAATCAAATTTTACAATTATCAATAAAAAATCAACTCTTTTTAATTAATTTTCTTTTAATTTCTTGACATTTCCTAAATGATAATAACTTTTCATTTAAAGACTCAGGAATTCAAAAAATTAAAAATACTACTTGACTGATAATTTTTAAATAGAACAATGTATAAAAGAAAAACTTACAAAAAAATTATTTCTACACCTATCAATTATTGATATGAATAAATTATTAAATTGAAATTTTAATTTAAAAAAAAAATTGACAAAATAAATTAAAATTATAAATATGTGTACCATTACTTTTTTAAATATAATTATCAAAGGGCGTTGTTAACCACGCACCAAAATATTTCTAAACGTAAAAATCAAGAATGTTATAAAGTCACCCAGAAATATTTTACGGTTGAAATTTATAATGAAATTAAAGATGGTTTTTTTTCTAGAGTAAAAATCTAGCTAGAATGTAATAAAGCTCTTAAAAATTACTCAAAGATAATTGTTGGCAAGCCGGAGTCAACTTGACATAAAAAAAAAAAGTGAGTTTCAGGACAGAATACCAATCCCAAATCAAACTTAACAAAATAAGAAGAAAAATAAGTAAGTAAGAAAGAAAGAGAAACAGAGGGAGAGCAGAGACGAATACAGTTCCCTCTTCGTTTTCCCGAGTTCCCATTCTATCTGCGTTCTTCCTGAAATGTACGTGTTTCAATTCGGTTCTAAAGCAACAATTAATATGCCGATAACAATTACGTGTACCGCGTCCATGCATCTTCAGCAAATAAAGATGCAAACTAATTATATAAATGGTGTTGAAAAAACGAATTACGTACCAGCTGCTAGAGGGATGGACAGGACCCTGTCTGCCAAAACTGCTGCCTCTGACATATTCCACACTGCAGAGTAGCGCTGCCGGTGAAGGATCAATTAAGAAACTAAGATGGTCATTGGTCACTTACCCACCGCAATTTATGGTATCATGAACAAGCTGCCTGCCATTTTAATAAAAGAATTAATTTTTTCATCATTCTACATACTATATATTATAATTTTTTTAATTTTATTTATTTATTTCTCTTATTAAATATTTATTATATGGATGATGAATAAAAAAATATAAATGTTTCAAGAAGAGTAAAATAAAAAAAAAAATTGAAAAAAAAAAACATATTAATGTGTGGTGTATAGGATGATGCATATCAATGCTCTTAATAAAATGATTTTATAAAGACCAACTTCCCTGCTACTCTATCGTTTTGTCCTTGCATTAAAATATTCAGTTTTAGATTTAATAAATAAAGTTTGGAGCGTGTGTATGACTGTGGTGGGTAGATATCAGACAGCTTCAAACAAAATAAGAAGAAAAATAAGCCAGAGAGAGAGAGAGAGAGAGAGGGGGGGAAACGCGTGAAGTTACGTCATATATATTTATATATCTAGGTAAACGCAGGAAGTCGCCTACCTTGTTTGATTTGTTCAATATGTATAGGTTAAGTGGGGTCATTGTCTGAATGGCTTTAGAAAATCTCTAGCACCGAAGGAACTCCATGGAACAAGTCCAAAAGAAAATTTTTTTTTTTTTTTTAAAGTAAAGAGCCGAAGGTCAAATGTTCAAGAATGATCTCTTCTCAAATTTTATTAAAAAACCCTCACTTATGACGGAAGAAAACGTTAATAATAAAACAGGACACTTGGAATTTACAAGTAAGCCATCCCAAACAAACAAGCCAACACAAGCGCCACTACAAGAATTATGACTTTTGCCATGAAGTTTTTGCCCAAGACACACGGTCGTGGCAAATTATACATAATCGTTATATACATAAATTATATTATATATATAAATAATTCTATATAAAAAAAATGTATTTTAAAATAATAAAAATATGATTTTAACACACACACACACATATATATATATATATATACACGCACACACACATGAAAACTTCAATTTGGTAAAAAAAATCATTTATCTTCGTCTAAAAGACAATAATAGATATTCTCAATCCATGATTCCATGGGTATGCCTCCTGTATCAAGATACAATTTTATTCAAGAAAATTAAGAAGATCAAATGACTGAACCAAGTAATTAACATAGATAGAGGGGGAAAGTATATAGTAATTAGGGGTTAGGTTTGATTAAAAAGTTGAAACAACTTCGTAATACGACTAATTAATGCCCAAGTCAAATCAAACATAAAAATATCAACAAGTCATGTGCAAACAAAACCAGCAGTAGATTAGATTAAAGCAAACAGCCAATTTAAAAGAATGCAAACAATCTCAACTACCATTGTAATGTTTTCTTTGCTCATTCAAACTAAAAAAAAAAAAATCATTCCAGAATGGCAACTACCTCAGAAGAGATTAATGAGATCTTGCTAATTTAAAATAACGATATCCTCCTCAAAATGGCAACCCAAAAGAATAATAAACATTATTTTTTTTATATAGGTAGAACTAATAAACATTGAGGGATTGTTGGGGAACACAAATCATCTTACCTCTTATCATTTCACAATTTCTAATAATTTCTTTGCCAAAAATCTTTCAAACACAAATATTTTTCAATTTTAAATCTTTAACTTTTTTTATCTAATTATTAATCAGTTAATCAGCACAAACTTCTAAACAAAACACAAAAGATAATATAACTTTTTTAAATTTTAAAACAAAAATAATATTAAAAATAATATTTTAAAAATATTTTAACTTTATAATATTTTTATTCAACTTTTTCTTACTCATTTTCATTTTCCAAAAACACAATCAAACATCTTAACTTAAACTATTTCAACACTATTCATAAATTATTTCACTACTAGTAATAGATTTTTCATCTCATCAAACATCCCCTAAATTATTTACAGAAAACTGGTAAATGGGTTTTGCTACACAACCTCCTACTATTCACCCACACTCTATACTCCATATTTTTTAATATTTTTTTTAATTTTTTTTTTGAATTTATTTTTTTTAAACTATTTCAAATTTTTTATTCACTTTTCATATTAAAAATATTTGATAAAAAAAAATTAAAAAAAAAAAGGTTGAGTGTGGAGTGTGGTAAATAGTAAGAGGTTGTGAAGATTATTTGTTTGTTAAAAGGGTAGCGCTCCCAACCGGTCGGGTGGGTTATTTGCTTTTACACCAGCCAATCAGCAGCTGCCACATAGGGATCTCATGAAAATCCAATTTACACCCGCATACAGGTGATAGAAAGTTATTTATCTCCCTCTCCTTTCTCTCCCACCCACGTCCCAGTCTCTCTCTCTCTCTCCAATATTGTTCCTCTCTTTCAGATGAAGGAAAAAAAAAAAAAAAATCGTCGTGTTAAAACTTTGGGTCCGCAGTTATGCATTTTATAGATGCATGCATACGTATATGCATCACAAATAGCTTTGGAGGGCCAATTGTGAGACGTTGATTTATTATGGGTAAAAACCAGCTTCCATTGGGATCAAATCGTCTGGCCACATGCATGGTTGATCGGATCCTTCTCGCAGATCAGCTTCTAGATTAAAAGTTGATAACTTTAAACTTGGGATAATTAGCTATCTAGCTAGTACTCATCTTCACATTGGATCAATCATAAGCATAGTTTGGGTCGAACCGATGAGGTTCTTTGACATACTTATCTAGAGAAAAAAAGAAAAAAAAAAAAGAAAAAAGATAGCTGGCTATTTTCTTTTTTAATTTTTTTTAACAAACAAAATAAGATTTGACTATTCTGTCGTGAGAAATATGGAATTAATAATTAATAACACTTTCTCTTGTCATTTAAAAAAACTGAACGATTTATTGTTGCATATTCATGTGGGAAGGAAGGGAGGGGGAAGATCGTCACTGCAATCGGTGCTGCGCGCAAGGGTGGGGGTGGGGAAGGCCAAAAGCCGCCAGTGAAGTTGGAGGGGTGAGGACACACTCAAAGAATTCGTGGGAGAAAGGGAGGGGGAAGATATGAAGGAGGAAAATAATTCGGGGGAGAGAGGAAGGGGAAGAAGAATGGTCTGCGTGCGGGTGCATTTGTGTCTTTCCTGCACCTCCTATGTGATGAATTCGTATTGGCTGATGTAAAAGCTAATAACCCACCCGACCGGCCTTGGTTTTTTCCTTGTTAAAATTATCAGGTGACTAGTTTCTAGGCCATAGATGCAGCACAAAAAAGAACTAAAAAAACACACATAAAAAACACACAAGCTGGCTCTAGCATTATTCCTTACCAATGATATTGGATATTGGTCACATTGCCCACCGCAATTTAACAAGTCTGTCACCTTATTCGTCCGAGTGGCCGACACGCCAAAACTAAGGTTCACTCAATCATGTAAACGAAAAAGAGAAGGGTAACGATACTTTACATTTCTTTTACTACTTGTTTCATATTCCTTTTTTTTGTTTTGTTTTATAATTTAAATTTAAATTAACAATTCCAAAACATAAACTTCTTGCCTAATTTAAAATAAAATAAATTTAATAAACCAACATAATTATATAATTTAATTAAAAATAGATTTAATTTTATAAAAATTACTCAAAAAGTAAAAGAAGATCAAACGAAGGTCAATGGACAATAAAAAAAGTTGTGATTACTCATCTTTTATTCGGTGTTTATCTATGTCCATCATCTCATTTTATTTCAAAATTTTTTATAATTTTTCTTTCAAATAACACTCAGACATAAACTAATTTTTAAAATCTTTTTTAATTTTAAATATTTAAATTTTTTATATAATCATTAGAATTTTCCTATACTCCAAAAAACATAAAATACAATACAAATTTTTTAAATTTAAAAAAAAAATATATTTAAAAATTATATTCAATATTTTTTAACTTTATAATATATTTATTCAACTTTTTTCTCCCCTATCTCAAAATCGAATAAAATATTTTTTTTGAGAAAATAATATAAGTCAAATTATTATTTTGAGAAAATAAAATATTTTTAACTCAAATTATTACTATTCACAAATTATTTAACTATTATTTACGGAATTCATGTTGGTATTTTTTAATAAATAGTATTTACTAATAACTTTGATCATTACCAACGTTTTTTTTAAGAGGTCATTACGGTTTTGTACCGTATTGTATATTAATAAATATGTATATAATGATATTAATGCAACTTATATTATAACTAGTAAATTTGGTAAATAATGTTAGGTTCAAGTCCTAGATAGCAAGTATCGCATAGGCCTTTTATATAAAAAAAAAATAGGTCTCACTAAAAAAAAAAAAAAGGGCTTTCTTTACACTTTTTTTAACGTGTGGTCTACTTTTACAAAAGTACTATGTTGTGACTTATCTATTGGCATTTATACTAATCATTTCTCAAATTTGATAATATCACTTCTTTTCATGGATTAGGGTTTTTTTTTTTTTTTTTTAAAGAGCCAATAGCCACACACATAGCGGCCCAGTTCCAAGTTTATTAAAAAGAAGCCTCACTTATGGCGGAGGAAAACTGTGGTAACATCCTTACACTTGGCGGAGAAAAAGGCTTTAATAGATTGTTTGTCAGTCTAAAATAGCACAAATAATTAGCCACAGGCAAAGCCCTTAAGTTTGTTTATGTTCTCTGAAGATGCAACCCAACAAACCAAGTGTTCGATGTAAGCTTTTGTTCCGGCCATTCTTGTACAACTTATCACTCACAAATATTCAAGCCCAATAAGATCTTTAATCAAATCCCTATTGATTTTTAACTTATCATTGTTTTGAGGAAAAATCATAGATTACCCCTGAAATTGTCACTTATTTTGTAAACTGGCAATAAAGTTAGAGAAATGATATTTGCAGTTATAGAGGGCACAAATGTCATGCACTTAATTTTTTTTTTTTTTTAAATGTGAGTCAATATGAGATCCACATGAAAAAATTAAGTTTTTTAATGGTAGACCTCACTCTTTTTAAAAAAAAGTGCGCCACGCTTGCACAACTTATGACTATATATAACATTACTCATAAAGTTAATCTCCAACCAACTAATCACTTCACTTCCAAATTATATAAGTAATTTAATCCCTTGTTTAAATCCTATATATTATTGTTGACTTCGAGATAATTGATAATTAAAAAATAAGTAATGTACTCATGGTATGATCTAAAAGGCCGTTGGATCTTAATGGGAGAAGGAAATTTGCAAAAAGGAGAAGTTTGAGAGATAAAGTTGGATTAGTAATTTGATGGTCACCTTGTTAAATGAGTACTGGTAGTTTGAGGAGATGATCAAGTGTAATTTCTATATTATTTCATTTTACTATCATCTTCTACGTTCAACTTAATTATTTGGGTACTGTGCTTAATTGGCCGATATCCAAATGTGTTTTCCAACAAAGATTGGGACACACTACTTTTATTTGTTCGGCCACTCTAAATTTTTGAGTTTGAGTAGAAACTTTAAGAGCCTTGAATCTTTTTCCATTGTCAAAATAGCTAACTAAATTATAAAAATTTGAAGAACGTAAAATTATATTGAGTGAACTTCAGTCTAAAATAGGAAAAATAACAAAATACACAACATAAGTTGGTTGAAAATTCAAAAGTTAAAGACATGCCTTAAATTTTTCTATTGAAGATGCCTGATCCATAGGTCGAAACAACCATGTCAACAAGAAGGCGAGACTGCATCAATGCAAATAGGATTATGGGAACACCTGCCAAACCAATGATAGGAGCAACAAACTATATTTTTCCATGCAGTATAAGTAAAAGAGCAGCTGTTGTTACTTTCAAGGTTGGCTCAAATTTCGTAGAAAAAATGGTTACTTGTCGGGGATCAAAATAGCAAGTTCTATCATGCTGTTGTTAATCAAAGAAGATCCAAAACTGTGATTTCTCAAATGAAGTTTGATGATGGTCATGTTTTGGAGAATCGGGAAGAAGTTCATTTGGGTGTTGTTGAGTATTTCAGGGAGTCTCTTACTGAAAGTCCTATTTTGGATCAAGCGGATCTTACTCATTTGTTGAGTTGTAGCGTTTCAATGGCAGAAAATAACGCTCTTTGTGTGGCTCCTTCGGAGGAAGAGATCAAAGAAGCTCTCATTTCCATTCCAGGACACAGTAGTCCTAGTCTTGATGGGTTCGGCTTAGCTTTTTTCATTGCCTACTGGGTTATTGTTAAAGCTGACATTGTTGAGGCGACAACAGATTTTTTTCAAGGTGCGCCTTTGCCCAGGTATTTTTCTTCCTCTTATATTGTCTTAATTCCTAAAGTGCAGGATCCTAATAGTTTTGATAAATTCCGCCCGATTAGTCTTTGTTCGGTGGCTTATAAAATTTTCTCCAAGATCATTGTCAAAAGTTTGACGCGGCTTCTTCCTATTTTGATTTCTAAGGAACAAGGTGCATTTGTACTTGGAATGAGCATTTTTTAAAATATTACCCTCGCCCAAGAAATGGTTCATTCTCTCCACAGGAAGACTTGTGGGGGAAATATTATGATAAAAATTGATATGGCTAAGGCCTATGATCGGGTGGATTGGGCGTTCCTTTTGAGAGTTTTGGAGTGTTTTGGTTTCTCTGCTAACTTTTGCAGATTGGTGGGGGAGTGTATCTAGTCACCTTGGTTCTCGGTGATGATGCATGGGACTTATAAAAGTTTTTTCAAGTCTTCTCATGGTTTGCGTCAGTGAGATCCTTTGTCTCCTTATTTGTTTATTTTAATGGAAGAGGTGTTGACTAGGCTTTTGCGGAAAAATTTCGATGAGGGTTGCATAAAAGTTTTTATCATCCTACGGGTGCCCCTCTTATTTCTCATTTATTATATGTTGATGACCTTTTGGTCTTTGTCAATGGCAGTAAGAGTTCGGTGAAGAGGCTTATGGACACTTTGAGGACTTATGAGCATTGGTCTGGTCAAGTTATGAGCAAAGAAAAATCAGCTTTCTTTCTTTCTAAGCTGATTAATGCTTCGAGGGTGCATAGCCTGGTGCGAGCTACATGTTTGAAGCTTGGTCAGTTTCCTTTATCTTATTTGGGGGTTCCTTTGGTTTTTGGTAGAGTTACGACTCGCATTCTTGAACCCCTTGTGGAAAAAATTCAAATGAAAGTGGCTGGTTGGAAGTTCAATTTACTCTAACAGGGGGGCGTCTTATTTTATTGCGTCATGTTTTATCTTCTATGGCGATCCATATTCTTGCTGTGATGAATGTTTGTTGGTCACTATTCAAAAAATTTACTCCATTTTGTTGACTTTCTTTTGGGGTAATGTTGATGGTTCGCCTATATCTAAATGGAGAGCTTGGAGTAAGATTTGCATACCCACTAGTGAGGGAGGCTTGGGCATTAGAGATTTAAAAGAGGTACAACGTGCGCTTCATATGAAAATGGCTTGGCGACTCCTTTCGGTGGACAATTTATGGTCATCCTTTTTTCGTGCGAAGTATATTAAGAGGAAACATGTGTCTACCGCTAGTCCGAGGGGATCAAACTTCAGGAGGGCTATGATTTCTATCTTGCCTGAGGGTTGTGATAATGCTAAAGTGTTGGTTCGAGGCGGAAATTCTTCTTTCTGGTATGATCGATGGCTAGCTTCCGGGCCTCTCTCTGATATGGTGGATATTGTCCATAATCAAGATCTTAAAATTCAGGATTGTTGGTTGAATAATAATTGGGATTTTGATTTGCTAGTTGATTTGGTTGGGGATAATAGGGTTGCTATCATTGCTTCCAGTATTGTGGCTGGTAAGGAGGGGAGGATATCTTTATTTGGAAGCCTAATACTGATGGTAATTTTTTTTCTTCTAGCGCTTGGGAGATAATTCGGGTTAAGGGTGGGTCAGTGCCTTGGATGGATTGGATATGGCATAAGAGTATTTCTAAGAAGATTTCTGTTTGTACTTGGAAAGCAACATTTAAATGCCTTGCCGTTGATGTACGAGTGCAAAACAGGGGGATTGCTTTAGCGTTTAGTTGTGACTGCTGCAAGAGAAAACAGTGTGAAACATTGATCATGTGCTTTGCTCTGGGGATTTGGCCAGACAAGTTTGGGAGATTGCTAGTATAGCTTTCGAAGTTTCTTGCATGCAGGCTATCACTTGGTGGGCTCGTGTTTTGTCTTGGTTTGCTTGTACTAAAACATTGTCGATAAAAGGGTTTCTAGTTGGTTCGGTGCCATGTCTGATTACTTGGAAACTTTGGCATAGCAGGTGTAAGGCTAGGATGGAAGGAAAACCTCAAAGTGCCCAGAGTGTTTGGATGTTGTTAAGTTCTGACTTGGATATGGCATAAGAGTATTTCTAAGAAGATTTATGTTTGTACTTGGAAAGCAACATTTAAATGCCTTGCCGTTGATGTATGAGTGCAAAACAGGGGGATTGCTTTAGCGTCTAATTGTGACTGCTGCAAGAGAAAACAGTGTGAAACATTAGATCATGTGCTTTGCTCTAGGGATTTGGCCAGACAAGTTTGGGAGATTGCTAGTATAGCTTTCGGAGTTTCTTGTATGCAGACTGTCACTTGGTGGGCTCGTGTTTTGTCTTGGTTTGCTTGTGCTAAAAAATCGTCGATAAAAGGGTTTCTAGTTGGTTCGGTGCTATGTCTGATTACTTGGAAACTTTGGCATAGCAGGTGTAAGGCTAGAATGGAAGGAAAACCTCAAAGGGCCCAGAGTGTTTGGATGCTATTAAGTTCTGACTTGGATATGGCATAAGAGTATTTCTAAGAAGATTTATATTTGTACTTGGAAAGCAACATTTAAATGCCTTGCCGTTGATGTACGAGTGCAAAACAGGGGGATTGCTTTAGCCTCTAGTTGTGACTACTGCAAGAGAAAATAGTGTGAAACATTAGATCATGTGCTTTGCTCTGGGGATTTGGCCAGACAAGTTTGGGAGATTGCTAGTATAGCTTTCGGAGTTTCTTGTATGCAGACTGTCACTTGGTGGGCTCATGTTTTGTCTTGGTTTGTTTGTGCTAAAAAATCGTCGATAAAAGGGTTTCTAGTTGGTTCGGTGCCATGTCTGATTACTTGGAAACTTTGGCATAGCAGGTGTAAGGCTAGAATGGAAGGAAAACCTCAAAGGGCCCAGAGTGTTTGGATGCTATTAAGTTCTGACTTGGATATGGCATAAGAGTATTTCTAAGGAGATTTATATTTGTACTTGGAAAGCAACATTTAAATGCCTTGCCGTTGATGTACGAGTGCAAAACAGGGGGATTGCTTTAGCCTCTAGTTGTGACTGCTGCAAGAGAAAACAGTGTGGAACATTAGATCCTGTGCTTTGCTCTGGGGATTTGGCCAGACAAGTTTGGGAGATTGCTAGTATAGCTTTCGGAGTTTCTTGTATGCAGACTGTCACTTGGTGGGCTCGTGTTTTGTCTTGGTTTGCTTGTGCTAAAAAATGTTCGATAAAAGGGTTTCTAGTTGGTTCGGTGCCATGTTTGATTACTTGAAAATTTTGGCATAGCAGGTGTAAGGCTATGATGGAAGGAAAACCTCAAAGTGCCCAGAGTGTTTAGATTGCTGTTAAGTTCTGACTTCATAGGCTAGCGGGCGACATTAGCAAGACAGGGACTTTGTCTCTGGCTGAGGAGCAGTTTCTTTCGTCCCTCGACCTGAAGGTAGTGCCAATTTTGCTTAGGAGCCATAAGCTAGTGGCCTGGCAGAAACCACCTGAGGGGTGGTTTAAATTAAACTATGATGATAGTTGTCGTTGTAACCCGAGGAATAGTGATGGAGGTGGTGTGATCCGGGATGAGACAGGGAGAGTTAACGGAGCTTTTTCAGCTTGCTTTGGAATTGGCACAAACAATGAAGCAGAAGTTAGGGTAGTTAGAGAAGGTATTGCTCTTTGTAAAAAGCTTAATTTTGTAAACATTATTATTGAGAGTGACTCCAAGTTGGTCGTAGATTGGCTCTGCAGCGGAAAGTGCACTGTTTGGTATTTATGGGATTTTTGGGAAGAATTGCTAAAAGATCTTGTGGGGCTTAATGTTTTAGTTTTACATCAATTTCATGAGGGTAATTAAGTCGCAGACCTTCTAGCCCATCAGGTTGAAGAGGGGCGTAATATTTGTTAAGAAGATGATAGGGACTTACCACGCATTTTGAAAGGTATCATTCAGCTCGACAAACTAGGTCTTCCACGTATTCATCTCTAGCTTTTGGTTTCATTTGCATGTTTGTGTGTACTAACTTTGTTTTGCAGATTGTNTTTTTTTTTAAAAAGTAAAAGAGTAGCAGAAAAAGCTATCATCATAGTTGTAATAGAGAAGAAGAGGGTGAAAAGGCCTATTATCATCCTTTTAGATAAGGATGTAAGAAAGTCTTTTTCCGCGTAACATACAGTGAGAATTCCCAAAAATGTCAATACCGAAGTTGAGGAAGAAGAGTGCATGGTATTAGTTACCATAAAGATCTTAAACAATTTGTTATCCATAAGGATTGGCAAGCCTGTATTTTGGTTATTACCACCGGGAATAGTAAATGCTGCTGCAAACGTAATGGTAATAACTAGAGCGCCAACCACTGTAGAAGAAGTTGTTGTGCCTTTCATCCATTTCTCTCCCCCTTCTTTCAATTTTTGGTGAGTCACATTGAACAATTGTTTAGGAGTCAACCCATCTTTGTTTAAACGTTCCTTACAACTGAGAGGGCAAATGCGTTCCACCTCCTGCATTTATTAAATAAAATATTAGGAAAAAATCACAACTAGAATATTGCAAAAGAATTCTCCATCAATATTCAACACACTACAAGAAAAAGGCCCTTTTTCTGGCGATTTTGTAGTTGACGGAAATAAAATATCAAAAAAAGCCTTTATTCCAACGATTTTGATGTCGCCGCGGACTTTTAATATCAAATTTCAAAACTGGTCTTTTGCATCAATTTTTAACTTTTTGAGACGAAAAAATGCACTGCAAAAAGTGAAAAACTTGTCGTAGCGATTTTTGCCTATCGCTAAAATTGATCAGAAGTGGTGGTTAATTTCGTAAAAAATGCAGCGAATTTAAACCGAAATTGATTAAATGCAACGATTATTGGAGATATTTGCGACGATTTTAAACTCTAGAAAAAACCCTTTTTTCTTGTTTGTACAAACTGAGACTATCATCGAGATTTCTCTATAATTCTTCTCCCTGGCTCTTTTCTGCACAATCATTTGAATCTTTTGAATTTTTGAATCTTGATTTTTTATTTTTATACAATCATATTTTAAATTGAGGATATATTTTTATAAGTTATTTTATAAAAATATTTTCTCCTCATTTAAAATAGGATTATGTAAAATATTGTAAAAAATCATATGTATATTATTTTTCTCTTCCAATTTGTAATTTTTTTCAAATTTAATCATATTTCCATAATGAAAATCTGAGAGTGAGAAGTTTAGCTTTCTTATAATAAAGAATCCAATTATCAGTAATCTCGCAACACCAACAAACATAGAATGCAAAACAAAGTTATTCTATATATAAATATAATACTTCCAGATCAGTCCTTGAAGTTTCTAATTAAGATGATTCCATAGTAGAGTTCTTAAAATCACTGTTTTGAGGTTAAATGATACAGATTTTTCCACCCCACATTTCTACATTTCAGACACAAAGAATCGAAAAAAGAAAAGAACACGTTTTTAAAGATAGCAGCAAATTAATGCCATCATGGTAATTTCTATACCTACCAACGATTCCAACTAATTCAAAATTGTATTTATAAGTTGTCTAAAAATTGATTTTTTTTTTTTAATTTCTTGTACAAAAATACAACAGATCTAAACATATATTAACTTTTTCATCATTATATTCAACAAGAATCACATAAAAGTTGAAAGATAAAACATGTAGTTCTTTATTTTTTTAGTACTTGAACAAAAAAATTAGGAGATGATGAATGAGTATTTTATATTAACTTTGTGGTTGTCATGCATAAACTACGTACTACATTTGTCATATGCTTATAACTTAATGGTCTTTATCTTCTTCGTATATGATGCAAAAAATGTTGACAATTGAAGTTAATTACATAAATTACATATTTATTGAACCTATTTATATTCATATAATATTTTTTTATTAAAACTAGTTAATAAATTTATATTTTATACTCTTTTATTAATGATATAAAATGCTTGAATTGCATTATATAGATTTTTAATACTTTTATCAACATTAAAATAACCGATTCAAAATTGTCATGAATCATCTAATTCAATTTGCTGAATTGTCCAATTCATTAAATCGGTCCTTATCCGATTTTGAACCCGAGTTCGATTTTTCAAGCCTTGGCGCCTCAAGGTGACTTCTTGCCTAAAATTGGAAGTTTTTGAAACCTAGTACCCTGGTTCTATTGTTGTTCTCCTTTCTCTCTTTAAAAATCTATATCTTGATCAGTTTAAAGAGTGTATAGCCCACAGCGAAATAATAAAGGAGGGAGAGATGGATGGAGCTGACCTTAAACCATTGAACTTCTCTTTGCATTTGCAAAGCTGCACCTCTTATGTGATCGATAGGAGTATGTTCTGTTAACATCCCTGCCATATGCAATACGGTATTTCTTGAGACATCTTCCGCATGTAGTTGAACATTATTCTTCTTTTTTAAGCTGTATATAAGGCTGAAGATCCTATGTTGACGATATAGGATGGCCCATTGGAATATGCTCCTTCTATCAGTGACATCACCGATCAGCAAAAGATCTGAATTTGCTTTGAGTATATGATAAATAAATTCAAAGTTCCCTCTGCTGATAGCACGGAAGATTACTGGCCCAATAATCTCATATCGATTGTTTGGACTTTTATAAGTTGGAATCGCATCACACATACGAGACAGAAGTTGTTGGAATTGGAGACGCGCCAACTTCATTTCATATAAACGCTTGAATGCTATATAATTAATTTGGAAATTATATATAATATTATATGTTTAAACATTATTCAAAAAATTATATTAAAAAAAACATTATTCAAAAAATTATATGGATGCAATTTATAATATTATACCCAAGAGGTTCAAGAGACTCGAAACTAGTTGGCGCCATAGATCAGCTCCCACTGCAAATTATGTTCAAACGGAGAATAAAAAACCAAAACTTGCTTATCAACTAGATCAAAATATTTATTACTAAATGGAGAATAAAAAACTAATCTAATTTGTTTCTTCGTTGACACCGTTAGGATCGAGTAAAAATATTCGAGGCAAAGAAGTTAAGTTTAGGCATTAACGTACGTACGTACCTGATCCGATAGTTTTTTCTTGACCATTTTGATTAATGTTCAAACGGACTTGATCGGTAGCACCAGCACTTGAATTAATGTGTATACCTTCCCCCACAAAAAAAAGAAGAAGAAGCTATTATTCGGTTGAGTTGAAACGGGAGAATTAATAAATAAGTATCTGATACACAAAGTTTGCATTTTCTCGCTGCTATATATATATATTATTTTATATTAGAGACATGCTACACAAAAGTCTCACAATCCTGCACACCACTTAAAAATATGTGATTTCATTTTTTTACCCTCATGTTTCATATTTCATATTTCACATGTTAAGAAATGAGGGTAAAAAAATAAAATCACATTTTTTTTAAGTAGTGTGTAGAAGTGTGAGACTTATGTCTAGAATTTTTATTTATATTGTAACTGTAATGTTCAAATTTTAACAAATAAACTTTGAGTTTTTGTAGATATCTTCAAAGTATATATTAAGAATGTGATTTCCTCTTATAATATTGTTAAATACTTTAAAAGTATTTTTATTATAAAGGAAAAAATAATAACATAAAATAATAAATATGAAAGTTATTTGAGTTAATACAAGTACAATTGAGATTTATACTGATTGTATCATTTAATAATTAATCATAAATTTGTGTTCACAAATAATTCATTTAATAAATGAATCAAGTAGAACTTGGGTCTGATTAAACTTTTTCTAACGGCTTGTCGAATAGAGTTGTTTACTCGCAGGCTTAGTTGGGAGAGAGTTCAAATATTATGTTATCACCATGAATGAGATGCCATCCTTTGAAACTATTAAGATGAAATCTTGTTATACCTAAAAGGCTTCTTAATTACAATATGAAAGGGAAAGGGCTTATAAGTATGTTTGGATCGATAAGTGTTTTGAGATATGTTTCTATCATATATAGTGCTTGTGAAAAAGTACGTTTAGATAGAGAAGTGTTTTGAGATATGTTTGGAGGGACAAGTTTTTGTGAAAGCTTGTCTTATTTTGTGTTTTTGTTTTAAAACACGAAAATTAATGCAAATGATTAGATATAAATTATTTAAGAGTAATGACACATTTGAAATTTGAAATTCAAATACGTACGCTAGCTAGTATTGTTGATGATGTTGCACTATCATATTAGTTGACTGAGCTGTGAATTATTAATGTATAAATATAATTATTTACTGATCAACTAATTACGTATACGCGAGGTAGGAAAATCTTGTATATGTATGTAATTAGAGTGGTACTAACAGTGATTATAGATCCATTGTTTCCAAAACACTATCCCTTTTCCACTCTCGAATGCGTCAGTCGCAACGGCCAGTTTCTCGAAAGGGGAGACATCTTGTCCGCCCAAGGCAAAAGCCAAACTAGGACAACCCTCCATTAATTCCAAAGCCATATCTTGCATGATCACGTGTTGTTGTACCGTACGTATCCAATTAATTAAAATCCAATAAACACCGGAAATCACGGCCAATAAATGGTTAGAAGAGAAAACGAAACAGTAATTGTTACCTAAATCTCTGGTATCGATAGAGTAGTTAAGAAGTGAAGCAACATGGTAGCCTTCTTCTGCCTCCAAATCTTCGAACGGAGGTTGAGAGTAGAGATAGCGAGCCAATTCTTTATGACCCCATCCCATAGCCAGAGCAACTGGAAGTTCATTGTCAGCATTTGTAATGCTGGCCAACCTCTTGTTTTTTCTAATCAGGCACTCTGCCGCCCGGTAATTACCACTAATAGCTGCTTGATGTAAAGCTGTATTCTCGTTATCGTCTTGCATTGTTGCCAAGTCTTCTTCCGAAATCATATTCAGCAACTCCTCCACTATATGTTCCTTTTCAGCATCAAAAGCAGCGTGAACAACCGTCCCACCCATAAATGTAGTCATTCTTGCTGTCAATGCATGTGGGTGGGGCACAAGGAATTATCTTGTACGGTTCCAATCACCCATCGACACAGCCTTGAGTAAGGCCGCATAATCATCCCTCTCTGGCCCTGCCATGCATATATATAAGCTCTCTTTTTTTCTTTTTTTTTATCTCCAATATTTGTCATATTATACATAGAATTATCCAATATCTAAGCTTCTTTCTTCTTCTTTTTTGTCTCCAATATTCGACTCGTACGTTCTTTCAAACGAACTACTACATAATGATATCATCATCTTTTGCATGCATGTCTTCATTTTAAATTTCAGTACGTATATAGGATTTATCAAATATATATATATAATGATATTAATGCAACTTACGTTATAACTAGTAAATTTGATAGTGTCACTTCTTTTCATGGATTAGGCTTTAGTCGAATGTTTGTCATTCTAAATTAGCCCAATTAATGTTCTATATATGAAGATGCAACCCAACGAACTGAGTGTTCGATGTGGGCTTTGTTCCGGCCATTCTCGTATAACCAATAAACTTACCGCTCACTAATTTTCAAGCCCAATAAAATGTTTAATCAATCCCTTTGGGTTTTTAACGTATCGTAATTATTTTTTAGGAAAAATCACAGATTATCCTTGAAATTGTCACTTATTTTGCAAAATGGCAATAAAGTTAATCACCAACCAACATTATCACTTCACCTCCAAATTATACAAGTAATTTTGTTTTTCTTTTTTTGAAGAAAATTTAACCCCTTGTTTAAATCCTATATATTGTTGACTTGGAGATAATTGATCATTAAAAAATATCTAATGTACTGGTATGATCTAAATGGCCGTTGGATCTTAATGAGAGAAGGAAAATTGCAAAAAGGACAAGTTTGAGAGATAAAGTTGGATTAGTAATTTGATGGTCACCTTGTAAAATGAGTACTAGTAATTTGAGGAAATGATCAAGTGTAATTTCTTTATTATTTCATTTTACTATCATCTTCTACGTTCAACTTATTTGCGTACTGTGCTTAATTGGTCAATATCCAAATGTGCTTTCCAACAAATATGATTGAGATTCGTCCATGAGTTAATTGAAAAAGGATGTTAAACCTAGTCTCCAAATTCTTTATCTTTATCTATTTATTTATTTTATTGTTGATTCTTTCTATTTATAAGCTAGTGTGGAGTATACATTATTCACATAATTGACGTGACAAAATTTAATTTTTAATATTTAAATTTTATTATAAATTAAATCATATCATGTTTAAAATAGCCCGTCTAAAATTAATCATTTGTACTTCTTGTCATGGTGATTTGAATTTCAATTCTCAAGTTTAAATGACAAGAGGTACTACAACTAAGTTACAAGAGCTTTAGATTAGCTTTAGATAAGGTCTCATGAGAAATTCCCAGTTTTCTAGCGATTATAAGCCTATTTTTTTCTTCCAATAATGTTTCCCCAAAGAGAGAGAGAAAGAGACCTGGTTTGTGTGAACTTGAAGAGCTTCCTTCATTAATTATGGGATCAACAGTTTCCGCTTGCATTAGCTTGTCCTACCCATTACGTGAGATACTTGATGAGTTAGAATGATCCACTACAAGAAATACTGATTTTTCCCACGAGTGATTTTTGTGGCAAAAAGCAGTCATTTTGTGGGAAAAGGATTTTTCCCACAAAATTTATTCGTGGGAAGCTCGTGGGATAAAATTCGCCGGAAAAAGTACTATATCCCACGAAAGGTTTAAGTTGTGGCCAATAAGCCTCTTTTCCCACGACCTTTCTCGCGGCAAATCCTTAGTGGCTCGTCACAATTACGACGTTCAACTTAATCGATGATCGTGAAAAATGTTCAATTCCCACGAGTTTTTGTCGTGGGTGTTAGTATTTCCCACGATTTACTATCGTGGGTATTAGTACTACTCACGCGATTTTGTGGTGGGAAAGCCGTATTTCCCACAAGTTATTCTTGTTGGTATAAGTACTCCCCACGAGATTATGTCGCAGGGAAAAGTCTTTCTCCACCGGTTTGTTTCATAAATAAATGTATGACCAAACTTGTCTCCACCGAGGTTTCCATAGCAAATATCGTATTCTCTATGATAACATCCCATAGGTAATAGTTTTTCACATATTTTTAAATGATTTTTTTCCCACGAACTAGTTGATACGTGGGTAATAATTAATTACCATGAGCTTATCTTGTAGGAAATAATTTGTAGTGTTCCTACCTATTTATATTTTTCCCACGAACACTTCCGTGGGCATGACACTTTAATATCCATGAATAAATCTTGCAGCAAACAATTTTGATGGTTGCGTGTAACTACTATTTTTTACCTATAATATACAAGTTGTGGGGAAAAGGGGTTATTTATTTATTTATTTTTTTAGAATTTATTTATATATATATATATTTTTTTTTACTATTATCGTGCGTAAACAATAGCCTAAATTTGTGACATTTCTCACAAATTGTTAACCAATCAATACTTTTTCCATAAATATTCTCATATGATCAATGTAATCAAGCTTTGCATTTTCACTGAAGATCACCTATATATAGACGAGA
>QEOT01000670.1:99134-227443 GCA_003123785.1 Pterocarya stenoptera
CAGCTCATGCTCCAAATTATTACCATATAAAACATGAACCGAACTTCTAAAGAGCTTACAAAATGCTATATTGAAAATGACCCAGACCCAATATTTTCAACCAAACTATAATATTAGAGAAACTATAATTTTTACTGGATTGCACAAGCATTATAAAGTATTGATAAGTCACCAGCCAAAAGTAGAATCTTAAATAAAACATATGATGCAGATTGCATTAATTAGTATAGGTACATATAAGTTGTCAAATTCTCAATTTCATATATATAATGGCAAGTACATCAAACTATGGTAGGGCCATTCCGGTTCCTATTGCAGCGTCCACTGGGATGGTTAAAGAAAACAGGATATTCGATATATTGGATGACAATACAATGACTTTAAGCCATAAAAGATATGGAAACTAGTGGACTACAAATTACCATTATAATTATTTTTTGTTTCCTCTCGTTTCTAGTGTCTTCTAGTGAGAAGGAAGAACTCACTACAAGTTATACTACTGGTCTATTGCTTCAATATTCTCATTGGGGGCTTTCTCAAACCATGTGTTTAATATTACATAAGTATACTATCAAGTCAAAGCTCCCATAATAGAACCATCACTCTATTAGTATTTTGAATAGACATAAATACTCATTGGAGTGAAATCTGTACAGCAACAGATCCTTTAGATTTGATGCAAAACCAATGGGGGCAAGTATACTTGGCTGTTAACACTTTCAATATAATATGTGGCATCAGAGTTTAATTCATGAAATGCCAGTTACATAACCAACATCAATCAGTTTTGTTAATTTGCAAAAAGTGTAGTTATACATCAGCCAATACCAACTTATTTATACTGCAAAACAATCCATTTTTAAAATCACCTAGATGCATTACAGCCCACCAATACGAACTATGCATCGCAACTGGGGAAATTTTAAATCAAAGTAACATTGGGAATACCGGTAACTTACCTCTATTCAATATTTTACACTTCTGTTGGTGGTTGCCAACTCTCTCCATCTGGGCTAACACAATGTAGTTCCATCCCTCTGCTTTTTTCCTTGCCTTAACCCTTGCTGAAAACAGCTACCTACATGCATCTGGTGTATCCCTGCAACAAAAATTATTGTAAGTTTGACTCAGTTGGGCTCACCCAAATAATTATACAAGTACTTTCACAAAATCTGGTGAAAGCATTTTATCTAAGAAGACAACTCACATCATCACAAACACCATTACCTGCACTATACCAGCACCAAACTATTGTAACTACTTCCATGCTGATACCAAGTTATACATTCACAAAACAAACTAATATATGCTATACAACCACCTGCCACTTTTGCCTCAATATAACACCCCCTACCCTTCCCACAGGGAACATCAAAATCTCAACACAATTGTCACACTGTCATGTGCATTGGGGAATACAAAACACAAAAGCCCCACACTCCCAAAAAACTTTAGGTCTATAGATGCCTAAGCATCTCCCTGAGTCTCTTCTTGAGACTCCCTACTTGAAGGCAACTGTGATGTTATCATGTTCAATTGTCTGTCATGCTCAGAAAATTGTTCTTTCAAAGCAGCCATATCACTTAAAAGTGACTCTAGTTTAGTCTTATAAATGTCTGCAGAAGTCTTGTTTCGTTCATTTTCCTCCGCCAATCGCACAAATGCCTTGTTTTTTTGCAGTGATGGAGAGGGCTCAGGAATCATAGAGTGCCCCATCCCTTGTGCATATCCCGATTTGAACCCTAAGACCTCCTTGAAAACAGAGGCAGCAGCAGTTGTAACATCAGCAACCTCCTCAGACTCCATCTCATTCAACCTCTCTAGCATTTGATTCTGAATATCAAGACAATATTGAACATTAGTCCTTAGAAGTGGATATATATACCATTAAAAATTGGTCTGAAACTAAGAACAAGTAAATTTTATTTAACAAACTCACATAATTGTGTTCACTTGCTGCATTTATGAATTTCCCCTTGTGCTTAGACCAGTGCGTTTCTTTATAAAAGGCAATCATATTTGGTGCCTCCTCGCTCTTCACAGAAAATTATTGTAAAATGTAACTATCAAACTCCACTTTGATTAAAACACATTTATTTTACTGCACACTACATGTCTTACCTTCTCTTCCATAAGCCTAACAAATGATTTCCTCCCACCAGTATGTTTAACTTTTTGTCTTTTCCTATTAGTAGTATTTCTTCTAGATTGCTCCTGAAACATTGTGAAACAAGATAAATTAGCTTTTACTTCACCATCACTTCTGAAATGGAACACTTCGATAGTGTTCATATGTTCTTGAATATGGGCTGCTGTCACAGTAAACTTAACCAAGTTAAAGCAAAGAGAATTAGTAAAGGTTGAATTATGATAACATAATACACAACAAGTTACCACTTATTTAATGTGTGACCAATATGACACTTTTTGTTTTATCTTTATACTCAAGTTAATTCTGGCCATGCAAACTGAAAAAGTTATTCACTTGGAATATACTTGTGGTACTCTAGGTCAAACTACCACAACACTCCAAGTACCTATTTTCTTAGCCTTATGCCTTGTTGCTTATAAGTTTCTTCAAGCATCAGGGCATAATTACCATGGAAACATAACCATCAAGACAATGTTCTTATGTACTATGAGGTAGTATTAAAGAAGACTTACATATTTAAACAACATGGATTATTTATTTATTTTTAATCCATAAACAGAAACATGTAGTGGATATCCATAAATGATCCCTCATCATCTTGTAGGGACAGCAGAAAAGGAAAAATATTTCAACCCATTATGGTAACCAAGAGGCAGCCTAAGTTGTAAAATTCAATGTCTACTAGGACTATGCATGTATGCTCCTGTACTTGGCACAATACATGCCAGTAATATAACATCATATTGAGTGAAATCCCTCACCATCGAATGACCATGATAATTCCAAAATCATCTTCTAGTCACAAATACCTTGAATGGGCCGCTGGCCCACCTATCACATAACCACTCCCAAACAGGTTTCTCCACATGCGACATCCCACCGGATAGTGCCTCCTCATGCGATGAATATTTGAGGTAGTGCTTGTGCAGTTCGTAGTGGTATGCATTGTATTTGTCAGCGAGAGCCGTTTCCACAGCTTCACGGTGGTTTTCCTTCGTCCAGTCCAACACAAAATCTGCCTTTAAAACTAAATTCAGATTCATACATGGTTTGTCACAATAAAAATGATGAATTCAATTTGTGAATAATGTTCTAAATAATGGGTATATTTTATAAACACCTACTCTAACACGATTGATGAGCTCGTGCTTCTCCTTCTCATCTACCGCACTCCAGCTTGCATGCCTCATTTCTGCATGCACTTTCACCACCCAACTCACTCGACTACTGAAGATAGCAGCATTATTGCACGATGGACCCCTGTGGCCATCCTTTATAATTATATCAATCTTACCCAACTTATGTAACTTTTCAAAAGCTGTCCCCTTCGCAGGCCCTCGTCCTCCTTTTTTTATGGGTGTAACTATAATAAAAAGTTAGTAATTGTGATATAGATATGCACAAAAAGAATATTATACCCTAACCAATAAATTGACAAGCTGAAAACATATAAGTAATATATATTACTACGACACCTGTGATAATATCCTCCTGATTTCTATTATTTTGTACATCATTCGACTCTTGCTGGCCGACTTCAAGTACTGCTTGAGGTGACTCATCAGCTTGGGGATCCTCGGCCTCATCTATTAGGCTCCTTGTTGGAGAGAGTGCAGGTGGAGAATCGTCAACAGAGCTTGATACCAGCAGTGGACGTCGAGGTCGGGGTCGAGGTCGGGGACGGGGTCGGGGTAGTCCCCTCCCTCCTCGAGTTATAGTCATCACTTTGATGTAGTTACATTTACTTATCAAGTTAATATAGATATTGAGCAAGCCTACTACTGGAAAACCATACTATGCCTTACCCACTCACTTATTGATCAAGTGGCTGGAAGGTTACTGTTTTAAGATGTATATGATTCGACACTTTAATTTCCATGGTACAAATATTAACATAACCAGAGAAATCAGAAGCACATATAAAGTTGAATATATCTGAATCTTGGCAAAAGTACATGCCAAATCTGGTCTTTGTCTATTGTTAATGATATAATAAAATAAATCCCTTGCACTGGGAGTAAAGTCAGCAGGTGAATGTTGTTATGAATGTGATAGCTGAAAGATTATTTTCAAAAAAATCCAAATATTGGTTTTGACTTGAACATTACATGAGCCTTCTGAAAGGTGAAGCAAACAAAGGTATCGGAAAAAAATCTGGTCTACTACTGTCCCCAACAACAACAATATTCTAAATTCCTTGCTGACTGTCAAACCCACAATAACAAGCCCTAAGATTTTTAACCTAGAGGTAAACATTCACATGTTTTCACACTCGTTCCATGCCTCATGAAAGTATTGATTTTTATGAGGTTAAAACACATTAATACCATGGATTAAAGGCGCAGAAATGTAGCAATGAAATAAGATGAGGCTGGGAGAAAAACATTTACCTTTTCCTTCCTTCGAAACTGCCTCTGCTCACACTGGATGGAGAACAAGTAAGATGCTCCACTTGAACTCCAGAAAGGGCTGGGTTGCGTGTACACTCACCTCGGAACTCTTAACACTTTCAGCAACCCTCTTGAGTATCTAACGAGATCTCAGCTGATTGCTTCTTACTTACCCTTTCTGCACGACATCACAACTGTTGTACTAAGTAGGAGCTACTGATGTAACTGCTGCTGGAAGTCCCTGATCCCGCCACTTCACATTTCCCAATTCTTAAAATCCCGCCTTTTGCTTCTGTGGGACTTCTACGTGTGACTTGTGGATTATTTGGAGAGATTTGCTTCTGGTGGTGAGTGGATGAAGGCACCGAATTTTGGTTCAGACTTATTTTGTTCTATAACCTTATGGTCATGGATTTCTGGAGACATGTCTTTAAGTTATAAATGGACCGAAAATCCACTTCTTGTAATATTTGCTACTAAATATTAGCATGTTGTTTTTTTTTATATACATATATATATATAATAGATTGCTTGTGAATAGAACATCCAGATTAGTGTGGGTTGGGTTGGCATACGTGGCTGGCCCAGAATATTTCTGAGAGATATGGTTGTCTGGTTCATGCTCATGTACCATATAATAAACTCACTAAATAAAAGCATGATGCTTTATATATAATATATATTATATATATAACAGATTGGATGTGAATAGAACACTTTTGTTTGTGTGGGTTGGTTGGCATACGTGGTTTCCATAAGGGGGACACATGTAATTTGGGGGACACATGTAATTTAATGAGACATTGGTTTCCATAAGGGGGACACATGTAATTTGGGGGACACATGTAATTTATTTGGGGGACACATGTAATTTAATGAGACATTGGTTTCCATAAGGGGGACACATGTAATTTGGGGGACACATGTAATTTAATGAGACATTGGTTTCCATAAGGGGACACATGTAATTTAATGAGACAATGAGACATCACTAGATTTATTTTCATGCACCAGGATATTTTATGGAAATTCTTAACGTTGTGGTCAGGGAGCTAGCTTTTTTCCTGATATTCTTTATACTATAAATTCACAGATTTTTTTGTACTTATATTTTAAACTTTGTCCCGTTCATGAATACTCCATAATATTTTCATGCAATTAAAGCATGGTGCTTTATATATATATATATATACACTAGTAAGGGCAACATGCGCTGCCCGTATGCCTGGCCAGATGAAAAAAAAATAAGAAAAAAAATAAAAATACAAACAAATAGGAAATGGAAAGGTACGTGAAAAATGGAATTTAAAGAAAATGTTTGAATAAAACATAAAAAGGAAAAACAAAAGTGAAGTAAAGATAATCTTATTCACGTACAAATTCTGCACTAATTCGTCCCTACAAATTCTGCACTAATCTTATTCAATATACTTTATTCACAGTAATATTTACTCAAATAAAAATTCCCTATTTATTCAACGTACAACTTAAACATTCCAAATGAACATATTTCAGTCCCCATATGCTCCATATATATATATATATATGGAGCATATATTTTCCGGATATGAAGTTCTAAGTAAAGTACAAAGAGTTTGAGGGAGAGAAGGACCACTACAAAAAAATGCCATTTTTGAGCGATTTTATATTCACTGTAAAAGAAATCATTGCTAATAGTCGCTAGGGGGTTGGAGTGGGGGAGGGGGTGAATGAATGCATAGGTAAATTAGCTAGACTATCAGCTGGATATATGGTCTACAAGGTAATATCCCCCATTTACAGACCAACAATGTAAATGTTCATTAATAGGGCAGCAACCACAGCCTAAAAAGCAATACAAAGGTTATATTAAAGGTATGCATGTAATGTTCAAGTTGATATGATATTTGAGGCATCACCTCCACTACCCCAGTGAAAAACAATGGAGATATATCTGAGATGCTCTCGACTACAAGGAGAGAAACTGAGATTATGCTTAATGCCTGCTGACAGAAAATAAAAATTAAGTTAAGGCCTCTCACAAAATTGAAAAAGAGAAAATGAAGAAAGATTGAGCAGCTTAAACCAACGAAAGAAAAATAAATAAATAACAGTTGACTGAGCCACCTTAAACAGTCGGTTTAAAGCAATATTTGTACTAAAAATGATCACCTTGTTGTCAATATTTGTACAATAGATAGTTCTTGCACATATCTCACGTTCATCTTAAAACGAAAGAACCAATCAATAGATACTACCCCAGCTAGCCAAATCTGGTCACCAACTTTGATCTTTCTTCTAATACTATATATTAGGTAAGTCATGTATATTCTAAGCATGCTAGGCAACATGAATGGAAAATATATTCTCAGAGTATATGTAAAAAAATAAGGCTGATCGCATACATGGTGTCATGTTCTATGAAGCTTGTGGAAACACTAAAATCCAGGCCAAATGATTGAAAATTTACACCATAACAAATATGGAGTAAGACATGACAAGAATTGTAGCTATGGTTGATAATCATCTAAATTTAACATCGACACAGTGGCCCATCCAGATTCGTCAACTCCGTCAAAGCAATTAACACGAGCTTTTTGCAAATATAATTAATTTGCATCAAGTCAGAAGGCTATATAATCCATGACAAAACATTTGTTAATGGTCATGCTATGTATTGGGTACGTACAGTAATATTAAAAAATAAGTTTAGTCTATCTATTAAAATCTACATTTCCAGTTTGCATGTATTCACTAAAAGCATAATGGAAGATATGTTTTTTAACTAAATAGCTGTGTGGATGAGATAAACATTATATATAATTAGAGAACCCATAATGGACATATACAATAAGATATACCTTCATCATCATCTGCATAATCAAAAATATGACGTGTTGAATCACTATCATCGTCCTCCCCATCCTCTACGTTATCCATCCTCAAATCTTCGTTATACTCTAGGTCATCATCAATGAAGCCCTCATCGTCACTTTCTCTAGACAGCACCTCTCGTGCAATGGTTGACGGATCGACGGGCAAGCGCATTTCATTTTCTCGGGTCAGTGGATTGACCATGGTTGGGTTAGTTTCATCAACTAAATCATAGTTGCTAAGATTATTGGCATCATCATCTTCTGCATCTCCATTAGAGAAATCATCCTCATCATCCTCATGAGGCTCAAGTGTCTTATGGCGAATGTTGTAAACATTCCTATTTGTTATCTTGTGTACGGCTTGCCAACTTCCCCTCAAACTTGAGTCCTTTAGGTAAAACACTTGCAACGCTTGGCATGCTAAGGCGAAAGACTCATCTTTGTACCATTGCCTAGAAGTATTCACACTCGTGAAGTGATTCCCAACATGTATCCCCCTTCTCGTATCGCCAATGTCCCACCAATGACATTTAAACAAGTATACTTTACGCCAACCCATATATCGTAATTCTATAATATCTTCCAACACACCATAGAAGTCAACGGCCAAACCTTGATGCTCGCCATGAACAACAATCCCGTTATTTTGGGTGCGGCGACGCCTTTCAAGCTCAGAAGTGTGAAACCGAATTCCATTCATTATACAACCGGAATATGATGCGACAACTGGATCTGGACCACATGCTAATGCATATAAGTCATCTGTCACCTCAGGGGGAGTCATTGCATGCAACTCGGCAATCTAACATGGATATTTCACAAAAGATAACACAATTACTAACTATAATAACTGCGTATTAGGGAAATGTACGTATAGGAAGGGCAATATACAAACTTACGCGTGATTTGAACCAGGCTGGAAATTGACTTTGGTGCCTACGCTCAATGTTATTAGGGTCCTCTTCTTTGATTTTGTTATAGTGTTCACTACAGCAATAAAAGGGTATAATAGGTGATCCACTTACAATATAATAAAATGAATTGCCAACAAAATACTTGACAGTGCACTTACTCTATGTAGTGTTCAATCTCTGTGCAATTGTTAAGCACGTACCACTCAACCTTTGCCAACAGTGTGCTGGGCATAGTTTCTAAGATTGCTCCCCCCAATGGGTGAACTTTTTGGGAGAAAACGTCAATATTTAGCTGTGGGGAGACATGTTAAACATCACTATTGCGTTCCTCTCTATTGTGCCTAGTCTCGATATCATTAAGGTACATAGAGCAAAATGTCAGGCACTCGACATGAACAAATGCCTCAGCAATTGACCCTTCTGGTCTGGCTCTATTACGAACGTACCTCTTGAACTTACCCATATACCTCTCAAAAGGGTACATCCACCTATACATCACAGGGCCGGCTAGTAAAGCCTCTTCTGGCAGATGAATTGCAAGGTGCACCGTGATATCAAAAAATGTAGGTGGAAATATCATTTCCAATTTACAAAGAATTATGGAGATATTAGCTTGAAGTCGTTCCAATGTCGTTTTCTGCAATGTTCGTGAACATATTTCTTTGAAAAACGAACTTAGCTCGGACAAGGCTTGACGCACATCAGGTTGTAAGTACCCACCAATCACAACCAGCAACAATGTTTGCATAAAGATATGACAATCATGGCTCTTCATTCCCATGATTTTTCCTTCCTTAGCGTTGACACATCGGGCAATATTTGAGGCAAAACCATCAGGGAATTTGACTTCCGACAACCACGCACAAAAACTCCTTCGCTCAGTTACATTTAACATGTAAGCTGCAAGACTCATAGACGTATGATCACCATCATGCTGTAGATGCAAATCTTTCCTTAGACCAAGATTTTCCAAATCCCTTCGTGAATTGGCGGTGTCCTTACTTTTGCCTTCAATATTCATTATGGTTCCCAGCACATTATCACATATATTTTTCTCAATATGCATGACGTCCAAGTTATGTCTCAATCCCAAGTCTAACCAGTAAGGAAGATCAAAGAATATACTTTTTTTTGTCCAATTAAGTTCAGTGGGCGTACGTTTCCTCTTCTTTGTAGATTTACCCAGTTGCACATTTGAGACCTCATGTAATTGATCTAGCAATGCCTGTCCTGTGATGATTTCTGGTTGGGGACGATGGTCTTCCTTACCATTGAAAGCATTTTTATTCCGTCTCCAACTGTGATCTGAAGCCAACCACCGACGATGACCCATATAACAATGTTTACGGCCATAAACCAGCCACAACGAATCTGTTTCAGCCTTACATGTAGGGCATGCCATCTTACCCTTTGTGCTCCAGCCCGAGAGATTGGCGTATGCGGGGAAGTCATTGATAGTCCAAAGTAACGCTGCATGCAATGAAAACATTTGTCTTTTGTGTGCATCATATGAAGGAATTCCCACTTGCCATAATTCCTTCAACTCATCGATTAGTGGACGCATGAATACGTCAATATCATTTCCCGGTGCCTTAGGTCCAGGGATTAATAATGACATCATCAAATATGGATCTTTCATGCATAACCAAGGGGGCAAGTTGTAGGGAACAAGTAGCACTGGCCAAATGCTGTAGGGTTTGCTCATGTTATTGAATGGGTTGAACCCATCACTGGCTAGACCAAGTCTTACATTACGTGGATCTGCGGCAAACCAACCATATTTGTTGTCAAAGTCTTTCCATACCCTAGAATCTGCCGGATGCCTCATGCAGCTTGGATCATCAACACGATCTTCTACATGCCATCTCATGGCTTGGGCAGTCTTTTTTGACATAAACAACCTTTGCAACCTTGGCTTTAAGGGGAAATATCGAAGGACTTTTTGGGGAATCCTTTGTGGGTATGTTGTGCTTGATACCCACCTAGATGCATTACATTTAGGGCACTCATCTTTCTCAGCATTTTCCTTCCAAAACAAGGCACAATCATTTGGGCATACATGTATCTTCGTGTACGTAAAGCCCAACCCACGCTGTAAGCGGCGAGCCTCGTTATATGAGTCTGGGAACAATGCATCAGGAAATGCAACTTGCAAAAGCTTTATAACCATGTCGGACGACTTCACAGTCCAACCACCAATTGTCTTTATGTGTAGCAACTTAACTATGAATGACAGCTTTGAGAACTTAGCACATGTTGGATAAAGTGGACGCTTTGCATCATCTAGCAACTTTTCAAAGTTAAGGTTGGTTGGAGCATCAGAAGTGTGACCTTGGTGACCGGCGGCTGCACTAGCAGATGGTGTACCAGAATAATCCATAAAGGACCCCACATGGATGTCATCTAGCATCTCGTCGACATCATCAATGTAGTCATTGTAGTTACTGGCACCATCACCTTCTTCGTTTGAATAAATTGGGTCTGGCAAAGTTTCCTCCTCACCATGGAAGATCCATTCCGTATAAGTTGTATCTATTCCTACGATGAACAAATGATCCTTAACCACAGTAGGAGGATGGAAACTTCTATTTCGGCATCTCTTACATGGACACCTAATGTAGTCTCTACCAGGTGCATGCGAAATTGCCATATCTAAGAATTGTTTAACACCTTCAGCGTATTTGTTGTCTTGCAATCTATCTTCAATATGCATCCAAGCCTTATCCATCTGAATATCAAATGTTCAAGTTAGTAAGGGTTATTACAAAGGTTTTTGGATGAAATTAATATACACTCCGCTTGTCCTTAGATAAGACAAATAACTGTCTCTTAATGATATGCCCAATTCAGTAGTTGTAGCTTCTGGCGAAGTTAGTGGGTGGTTCATGAATTGTGATGTAAACATGGAGTATTTTGAGATGGGGTTGCACATCTTTGGTTGCACGCTTTCCTGGTTGCCAAAGCGTGCAACCAAAGATGTTGTCAAATCTGAAGGGAAACAACAAATTCAGCAGTTGTCTTGTTCAGAGATGAAATGGGACAGCTCCATCCGTCCTATGGTATTGATTTGGAATACTAAAGTTTTAAGATGGAAAATCCAATTGACAAAGGGCTGCAATAGAACAAGGAATATAATGATACTGAAGGAAAATAGAAACAGGAATATTGCTTGAGATAGTTCCTTCATTGGGTAATATGTCCAAATGTCAAAACTGGTGGGTGTACGAAGTATCTACTATCTAACCCACAGGCGAAATAGTATGATTTTCAATAGAGGGAAAGAACAATCTACACAAGCATCAGAAACTGGACAACAATCTGTTATTATAACATGCTTGGAGTAAAATTTTATCTAAAAAGGTATTTATTAAGTAGTTCGTAGCTAGATTGTACTACACCACTATATATATACTTATATTATAGAGATATATATATATATATCAAGACAATAATCTCACATTCTCTAATATAAGATAGCATTTAATTGGATTTTGACTTAAAAACAAACAAGGATTAATTAATCATTTGAAAGTTATTAAACACCATGATCACATTAATAAATATGATAATGGTGGGATAATATCATGATTAGATTGTATATTTTCTTTATATACTGAAAATTAGATGAATTGTAAGTCTAATGTTAGAAGTGGATAAATGACACTTTAATATAGCTATCGACGAAAAAAGCAAGCTGCTCCTGCTACTCACCATTGCCAACTCTAATTTGAATCCACTCGATCTCCCCAAAAATATACATGAAAAAGTTAGGGGGAAAACACCTAAACCATGTGTCTTCTAATTCCTTTTTGGCTAGTCATAAATGATAACTAAAGTGTTCAATTCTTATGACAGGGGGAATACAGCTCATGTACTCAGACTTTTTGTACAGATAATAAAGATAAGAAAAATAAGAGTTCATGAATGTAATCATTGATCATAAGCATTAATATTAATTGGAAATAAAATCATATGCAATTTATAAACATATATGTTATAGCCTGACCCATAATCCCCACATTAATGCTCCAATCAGATGAAATAGAATGGCATTAATGTAACCTGTGATTATGACAACTAATTAACAATTAATAGAAAAGATGTGGCTCTTAACTAAAGATGAAAGAAGGTTGGAAAAGACTCTAAAATGGGCAAGGATTAATTGAGTGCATGTGTGCCCCACAAAATCAGCACTGTAGGTGTGAATATCTATCTAATATTATTATGAATATTGCTGCAAAATTGTAGAATATATAAAAATATATATAACTATTTATGGAGTGGTATTTTGAATTATGGATGCTGGGTTGTAGAGTCTGGCCTGATCGATCATCTCGATCACAAGTGAAATTGATTGAGTCCTTTGAAATTTCCCACTCTTTGAGAAGCATTCGATATTAGATTAATCGAGGAGACAAGATCTATAATGGTTATCATGGTGGGGCTTCCACTACCTCTTGTAAAGGAAGAAATAGATGAAAGGATAAGGGTTGGCATGCAGCTCGATCAGTACTTTTATATCATCAATCCATGACAGTTATAGCTATCTTTAGGGGACTGCTACTGACTATTATTTGTTGGCTCAGTTTTTCATCACTAGAAAAATATACATTTGACTACTTCATCATCACATAATTTTAGCTTCAAACATTATTAATAAATATATTATATATATATTTGATCTCCCATTATAAGTCTTATGTAAGTCGAAAAAGATAAATTGAGAATAAAAAATATATTTTATTCTCAAGTCGGTTATGTGGAGCACATTCTCCACATACAATACTTAAATGATAAGATTTAATTTGTAAGATTCAAATTTTAAAAGTTCTCTTCTAAATCAAATTAAGTCATGTAAACACTTTACTATGTGTGTTATCTACATCGGCTTATAACTAGATAAATTTAAAAAAAAAAATCAAAAATATCTAAAGAATTAGATATATATATTATATATATTATGTAAAAACATTTATCAATTGCGAAAAAACCCATTTCATAAATGTTTCGTTGCAGATAATTATCATCAAAAGGAGATAATTACTTCCCTATACCTATTTATGAAACTCTAAAAAAGTTTCAATAATAATATTACATTCTCCAGGTACATATGTTGGCTGGCTAGCTTAATATATAATATTTTCAATTAATTTAAACATAAAAAATCCAACCCAATTGCCAATCCCTGATCACCATGTATATGCAGGTGGGAATATCACCGAGTTCTAGCTAGCTAGCTAGAAACTATACCAAGAGATGATAGTTCTGTAAAATGTTTGCTCAATCAGGTCTGTTCATGGCTTTACAAGCAAAGATAATTGCTTGTGGAAAATCCTTGGGAAAATTGATGCAGTTTAATGTTTAATTTCTTTTCTATTCATGTTTAATTACTTCTGATGTTTACTTGCTTTTCTATTCATGTTTAATTGCTTCCTCAATCAGATCAAAACATGGTCCGTTGAGTTTTCTTTTTAAAGGCATTTTATCTAATCCAGTCTATCAAATTATCATGTATACAGTGCCACAAATTACACAGATTACACATTACACAATAGAATTTACACAAGCTTCACAGATTCACATCATATCATCACATCAGATTACACACTACACAATAAAACCGAAATAAATTTCACAGATTCACATCATCAGAAATTACACAATCAAGCCGTATCTTGCCAAAACAGAGCAACGGTGCCATCACAAATTACAAAGAGAGAAGAGGAAGGGAGAAGACAGAGAGGCTCACCGTGTTCCCAGAAGATGCGTGTAATAGACTTGGGCAGGCGGAGGTAGTTGGGGAAGGGAGGTTCCCAGGGTGAGGTCGCGATGTGGGGCGGGGGGGACTGGCTCTAGACGACTGGGATGGGTCTCGCAGCAGGGGGGAGAGGCTCGATCGTAGTCACAGGGAGACAGAGGTGCGGTGGTGGCTAGCAATCGCAGGGAGAGACAGAGAGAGAGAGAGAGAGAGAGAGAGAGAGAGAGACGAGAGCGACTCGGGATTGGAGGGATCGGGGAAGAAAGGGGAAAGGGGAAAGGGGAAAGAGGCCGGGGTATATATTTTATTAACTTTTGTGGCGAAGAAAAATCGCCGCAATAATACTACTCTCGCCGTGAAAACCAAATAACCCATAATGTCTTACTTAATTCAGGTAAATTTATTTGCGGCGACAAAATATCGCCTCAAAAAGTAGACAAAGCCGTCGCAAAAAACTTATAACCCACGGACCCATTAAATATCCGGCCAAAATATTTGCGGCGATAAAAATTCGCCGCAATAAGTCATATTTCGCCGCAAAAAGATCCTTTCCCCACAAAGTTTCACTGGACGAAAAAATTTCGTGGAAATAGGCTTTTTTTATTTCCCACGAATGGTTTTCGTGCCATTCGGTACTTATTTGCCACAACCATGTGTCTTGGAAAAAGAATTCATGGCAAAAGGCCATAATTCTTGTAGTGTGACCTTTGTTGTCTGAAGAGTTTCCACTCTCAACTCTCTGATTAGCTTCAGTCCCTGTTGGTATGTCCTGTCCACTATATGAGATATTTGATGAGCAAGGGTGTCTTTGCTCAATTGTGTTGTGAAAAACCCGCTGCAATTCCATGAACATTTCAGCTAACGTTTCCCAAGCAATTTTGGCAGAACTAATTTTATTGATTCGAGATAGTATGTCCATACCACACGAACTTTTGATTGCATGTAAAGCCGCATCATTCATTTTTCTCCAAGCCTCAAATTCAACCACATCATCATTTGGTTTGGGAGGTTTCGAGCCTGTTTCAACAATGTCCCAAAGACCGTGAGCCAACAAATTATTTTTCATCTTGACGCTCCAATCTACATAATTATCATTTGTAAGAAGCTTGAGGGGAAAAATGTTTGTTTCCATGTTGCCTGTCAAGTTATGATTCATGAAGTACAAATATTAGTCGAAACTTGGAATAGAAAGAGACAATAATAATGTGATATATCTCAGTTTTTGAAATCAAGAATTTAATACTGTTATTTCGAATTCATTTTAGATCTTGACTTTGAAAAATGATTTTTAATTTCTTCTACTAAGTGCATGCATGTTATAGATTGGGTTAACATGTTTTGGATTGCGTAGTAGAGCCTTTTATAATTTCAAGAGCTTTACTAAAAGCCTTATTAGTGAAAATTAAGCTGTTTACTTTTTGGTAGCAAACATGATGTGTCTAAAGTTTTTTTAAAATTAGTTGAGATGATTTTTAAAATTATCTGGAGGTCAGAGATCAATACTTTCAAATGATGGATACATGTCAATATATTGTATATCAATGAGGGGGGTGTTACCGTATTAGACCCAATGCCCAATGGTACTTAGCAATAATTAAAGTAGATTTCACAAATTATGTTGTTTTCCAAATTAATTTAGGTGTCAGATTATGGGAATTCTAAGGATCTCAATAGATATAGCTAGCTACCATTGTATATAAATAGAGACAAGGATCATTCAAAACACAATGAGGAGTATGTGACCTATGATTGATTGAGAACTTTTTTTTTTTTGATAACCGTGAGTGTCTGGGCCAGTTTACGCTATCTCGACTAATCTCATGGGATCCTGAAGTGCAAACATAAAAATAATAACTTTATGTGCAAACAAAACCACAAGTAGATTAGATTGAAGCAAACAGCCAATTTAAAAGAATGCAAACAATCTCAACTACCATTTGTAATGTTTTCTTTGCATTCAAACAAAAATAAATCATTCTAGCTTTAACCTGCTTTTTAAAAGGGCCTTGAGAATTTGGAAGGTCAAAATAGTCTTCGTATGAAACATTCTCTTTTGATTTCACAAGTCTAGTAACTTGGGAGAAAGGGCGGAAATTGTGAAGGAAAATACTTGTGCAGGAGAAGCGTGAACGAGTTTTTGGTGAAAAAAAAGCAAAGCTAAGAGACGATAACACGCATGAAATCAACCAAACGAAAAGGGGAAAGATAAGGAAAAAGGAAAATCCATAAAAAACAACACGATTATTTGGGAAGCGAGGAATAGACTTGCAGCATGAGGCTTGAGTAACGTTGCCACGGCGTGGAGTAAGGAGGTGGCGATCGGGAAATCGGTGTTGGATGTCGGAGGAGAAATTACAATTTCATCCCTCACTTTTCAAGATATTTACAAAAAAGTCATTATTAAAGATTCCGGACTAAAACGTACACCCGTTCTAACCAGAATATGATCAGTCCGGCCTAAATGGCCGAAATTTCATTTGGGACGGAACGTGTAACTAAGTTGTGCCAGTTATTGTTCCAGCACCTCAAATTCCGGTTGTTCCTTCCGAAATGGAACGGAAATGAAAACATTGGTCACAGCAGTGAGATCTTTTGGTATTATATGCTTTTATTAACACATACTCATTATTAAATGGATAAACATATAAAGATTTTTATTACTTGCAAGTTTGGTGTGTCAACATATTACGCATTGTGGGTAATATTATAATTATAAAAAATTGAAATACTAATACTTTTCCATCATTGTGGGATCGGCTTCAGTGGTTTGTTGGGTGCGTAAAGAATTAGACTGGAAATATTAAAAACATAAATATACTGAAAATTATCAATATTATAATTTAAGAATAATAAAATTATAATTTTTAAATAAATTCAAAATATGTCAAAACGGGTTCATGATTTCATATTCAGTATATTAGATCTAGATATCTGATGAATCGATGATGATCAACGCAATACACAAATGATTAATAGTTGGAAAATAAAATTCAAGAAAATGAAGTTAAAAATAAAGAAAAGACAAACTGTTGGGCGTGGCTTTGACTTGCTTTGGATGATGTTGAGTTTGTTGGTTGTATACGCACTTTCTTCCACTCCCACTCCCACTCATGCAAGCAGACAAGCATTGACTGACTACATGTGCTGCTCATCTGATCTCTTTAGTCAAGGGCCAATGCTTTCCACAAACCCCCTGAAATGGGTTAGAATCAGAAAATTCAAGATTTGATTATTACACAAAGATAAAATGCAATAATGTATGGAACTGCTTGGGCCAGAGAGTGGGTCCTGACAGTTTTCACCAATAAAAGTGTAAATTTCCTTTTATTTATTTTTTATTTTATTTTTTACATTGTTTTGTAAAATTAGTAAAATTACAGTTTCCACCAATAAGATAAAGTATATCAATAATGTATTTGCCATTTTCCTGATGCTAACATGGCATTATAAAAATATGAGTGTACGTTATTTTATAATAATTATATTAATTAATACATACTAGTATAATAATGAATTTAATTATACTACTATAGTCTATATAAGTTACACTCACTACAAGAAAAATGGTCTTTCCTAGCGCTATATTTCGCCGCAAATTGTGGCCAATAAGTATTTGCAGCGAAATATGCTACGCCGGCCATTCGTCACAATTATTGACACACTTATGAGTGCACGCAGCGAAACACAAAAATCGTTGTGAATAATTGATTATTTGCAGCGATTTTTTTCGCAGCAAATATGATAAATTACGCCGCAAATAGCATTCGCAAACTACTCTTATATCGCTGCCAAAACTTATTTGTAGTGTTTCATATCGTCGCTAATACACAAATATCGCCACCAATACCTTCACAATATTCGCAGCGAAGTGAAAAGTCGTCGCAGTTAATAGTTTTTGCAGCGCCCTTAATCGCTGCAATAGATTAATATCGTGGCAAAAGCTTTTTCCCAGCGATTGGAAGTCTGCCGCCATTGATTATAATCGCTCTTACCTCTTATTTTGCGGCGAAAACATTCGCCGCTATATAATTTAAGCGGCGAATATAATTCGCCGCAAATATGAAGTCAATAGTAAAACTTATTATCGGCGAACTGAAATCGCCGCAAATATACAAATATGGCATATGATCAATATTGGCATCGAACATTATTCGCCGTAAATAAGAAGTCCGTTTGTAAAGCTTTTTCTCGGCGAACATAAAATCGCTGCCGTTGACAGATTTGATGCCCAGGCGCCACAATATTTACAGAATGCACCATTTGTTTAGAGTACCTAATTTCCTGCTCCAACTCATTTAATTAAAATATTACCAAATGGTACTACTATACATCATATAATAAACCACATTACTTTAATCCAATACTTGTAACCATAATAGCATATATACAAATTCAATAATCCATTTAATACATCAGCCCCTTTAAGATTACTATACACTGGCATATGGTGCATTAATGGAAGGTAATTAAGTACTACAAATGGGAGCAACTAATGTCTCTTACAAGGTTTAAAGTACAGAAACATCCACAATACAAATGTACGTTGTTAGAACAAATATAAAAACAAATGGTGGGTGGAGTTCATCCACAACTTCGCACATTGATCGTTGATTTGTGATGACCTGGTGATTGAGCAGCAAAGATCCAACTGTCCGGAACAGGGTTATCTCTAGTACTGCCTTCTACATTCACTGGGCAAAAGAAAAATGCAAGTCTAAAAGCTCCAATGTATTAAATTTTGCTTACCATAAGTTGCACATGAGCAATAGCAGAAATTTTATATATCCATATTATTTAAAACCTTAAGTATTGCCTTCTACATTCACTAGGCAAAAGAAAAATGCAAGTCTAAAAGCTCCAATGTATTAAATATTTCTTACCATAAGTTGCACATGAGCAATAGCAGAAATTTTATATATCCATATTATTTAAAATCTTTTTTTACATTCTAAATTGGGTTTATCTATATTATTAGTCAGTTTTTTTCCATTTTCAAATGCTACCAGCATTCCCATGCCTGCAAAGTAAACTTCAAGATCAAAAGGACTTGATGTAACGACCAATAAAAAATGCTGACAGCCCCAATCATTTATAAACGCAGTTTCACCTAGCAAGTAGCCAATGTAGGAATTAGCAGCTATGACTATTTTTATAACTTATCCACTCTATACATTTACTTGCATACATATCCATATATGTAAGTTTGTATATATACACACATGCAGGTGGGCTGAACCAATTGATTTTTGTTTTATGAAAATAAAAAATACATCTTGAACTTTTCATTAAGTATTCCAATATTAGCTTCTAATTTCATAACCAAAAAATTTACAGCAGATATTGTAAGAGAACTACCAAGTTTTACACCAAAAAATTAGAAACTTTTAGACCTTAGATGCTCTCGGAGGGTGGAGGTGGGGATATCATAGAGTGATGCATTATGCATAGACACTATCATAGTAGGCAAACGATAGTGAAATTTAAACTATCGTCGGATGAACTGTTCCTAGGAAAGATAATGGCATTACAGCCAATGCAATTAATTAATTCCCCTAGCGATATGTATGCATAGCATTATCATACTAGGCAAAAGAATATACTGCAATTTAATTAAATTTTCATCCTAGCATAGAAATAAGAAGTGAACTTACAACATCAGGAGCACCGAACATAGAGACGTTGTTTGATCTTGCTTCTGGTTTACCATTCTCATAACCCAACAAGTACCCCGACTTCACACAAACTCTTATTCGGTAACTTTCCATCTCAACAAAGAATCAAAATCCAGTAAAACAAGTCCATCAATATACTGATTATATAGCTTTTATCAATAAATTTATTCATTGCCAAATTGATACACAAATTAAAATGGAAGTATATATAGGTATTCAAGATGATGATGATATGTATGAAACTAGCTATGAAAACCAATTGTTAATTAGATCATGCTGTACATTATACTTTCATACCACATGCATGCTAAGGAAGATGAATTCCAAATGTGCTTACATGTTCATGAAGGATTATTATTAGTTTTTTTTAGCATCTTCCTCAATCAAGGACAGCAGAGCTTTGATTAGCTAAGCTAAGTCATGTGAAATCTTAATCTCCAATTAGCAGCTACCTGTTCTTCATCTTCATCAATTTGGCATCAACAATTAGCATCTAATTAAAGAGGAGTTGGAAGTTCAGAAACATGGGTTTTTAAGTGTCGGGATAAAGATGACCCCCATTAATTTATGCCAATTAATTGTTCGGTACTTGATTTATTAATTAAGTCAATTAGGACCACATTATATATTAAAGTACTCCAAAACAACTCAAAAAGCGGCATGGAGGGAGCCCCTCCATGCCATGCGCATGATCTTGAAATTGAAAATAGAACAGCCAACCTTACCCTTGCTCTTGCTTCCCTTAAATATTCACAAAGAAGGAAGAACTAATAATTAACTTTAGCTGCCAGCTTAACTTTCGGCTTTAATTAAAATAATCTCCCTCTCTCTCTAGCTAGCATAATATTCCACCCTTCATTATCCTTGCTATAAATATTGTTATTCATGTCTTTACTTTAAACTTATTTAACCTCCTTGTAAACTTTAGCAAAATAAAAAATTATATCGGCCCTCTAATTAACAAGCTTATATACATTGGGTTGAAAAATACCTAGCGTTCTTGAATTTGAAGCTTGCTGCTACATCAACTTTGACCAGATCGCTATGATGCAAAAGTCTGCCACATCACCTGCTCCTACATCAATTGTACATACAAACCTATGAGTACCCAATATTCTTCCAAGAACACCATAATGGCTTCTTTTTTCTAGATAAAAGCTGTATGCATAAGGAAAATGCATGGAATGACATGTTAATTACCGTATAATAACAAAGGTTTGAAATTACAGTGACCTGGTTTCCCACCACCTTAAATGCGAGATAAAATCTTGTATATAATATTTGCCATTTTTAGAGAGTAAGTGAAGAAACATTATAAGTTGTCTTGGAGGAACAAATTTTTTTTTCTATCCCATTAATATATATAATGTTCAAATATGCTCACATAAAATTCTTAAAAACCATCCATTTTTGCTTTCTTATTTGACAAAAAGGGGGATTGCATGCATTATTAATGGTCCATTTAACACCACTAGATCATGAATGGCAACTTGTAATTGAAAGGGAAAAATCAATAGTGTTCAGTCCCATGCGAATGCGACCCAAAGAAAAACATTAAAATCTAAACAAGTATAAGATTTTTATACTACCCGAAACCAAGTCTCGCTTGTGCACTGAAAGACAAGAACGGGAACCGAACATATCGTTCATACAACAATCCTCACCTCTTTGGCTACAGACACTAGGCCTATCTATACTTTCGCAGAAGCACAAATTTTGTACTTGTATATCATGTATAAAAATTACAAGAAGATCATATCATTTGGATAGATATGCATACTAGAAGTAAATAACATAGGGGAATGAAGACATTACCTGCTCTAGCGTAAGATAAAATCTTGTAGCACGTACCATCACTCCACAAATTAGCAACTGTCCAAGAAGATTATAAAATTCCAGGACACGTATTAGGCTCTGGCATAAGCCGACCCCTCCCATTCATACCATGTACATACATAGTATGAATTAAGTTGTCGAACTTGTATCACAGTCAGCAGAAAAATACAGTCATTTCACACTTGCATTGGAAAAGGTTCACAAAGAGCTGTTTGCAATGGAAGATGTTGTAGAATGTTCACGAGCAGTGCCGGCTAGTGATGAGCAAATATTAAGAAGTTAAGTTGTATCGAACTTTTCACAAACGGTGCAAGATCCTCCACAAGTACCTACAAAAAGGCGCCCAAAATCGTTGAGAGCGAAGAACCCAAAAGAAACACAAACAACAAAGAAAAGATGTTGTAGCATTTGCAAGAATGAGGGACATGCTAAAAATAATTGTCCTTCAGTGAGGTATAGTAGCTTTTGTAGTTATTTGTATTTTATCGCTTTGTAATTAAAGAAGCTAACTTACCTAATGTTTAATTTTTTGTAGGGATTTTGGGCCAACAAGTGACAACATATCGGAACATTTAGATTCATAGTGCAACTTTCATTATATCTTGTATGAGTTATTCCTTCTCATTAGCTAAATTAAATTGGAGTAAAAAATCCTGCTGAAATATTGTTTACTTGAAGTCTGTGGTATTATTTGATAGAACAGAAATGCCGATCTTACTCTTTGTTTGATGCAATAGGAAGGCGAGGAGAAACTAAGGTTTTGAGTCAAACGAGGAGAAGCTAAGGAAGGTATTGGAGGTAGATGAAGGAAGCTATTTTAGGGATGTAGCTCTATTGATTTTCGACCTTTTACTGACAAATAGAGTATAGCTTTTGTATGATTTTGTATTATGTTCAATGCCATTTGTGGCATTGGCAAGCTATGTATCTTTGTTTTTGTATTTATTGTTTAGAAGAACTAAAAACTGCATCTTTGTCAAGTATGAGATGACAATCAAATTCTATGTGCATTTTAAATGATTTAAATACTGGATTAGCATCAATGCGAAGTGCTGCCTGGTTTTCACAAAACAAAAGGGTTGGCTTGTTTATGATCAATGTACAAGTCATTAAGTAAACATAATATCCATTCAAAATATGGACATGTTCTAATTAAATGAAGAATAAATTGTCATACACTACAAGTCAAGATTACTAGGTTGGGTAAATGATGTCAAGATGTCAAAATGACCCTAGCTTGTATCTTTTCTAACATTGATACTCCCTTTTCTAATACGCTCAATACTGGTTGTATTATATTCCCATTACAAGTACGAGTAAATAATAATTTGCAAAAATCAGATGGGCTGCTGATCAACACTCATCAACTTGGAAAGCCAAATTATTCATGCAATACCAAGCTAGCAAACATTTGTTGATCTGACTCAAACCAGTTATGTTGTGCCTGAATTTACATTTCATCAGATTCTGCATAATAATGCACCCTGACCTTCCAAATGTCCCTGTTGTGCAGTGTATATGCAGTGGTGTAGATAATGCCAGTAAGTGTCTTTCCAAATCAATGCACTCACCATTTACGTCAACAAGTAAGCACAAGTAATTATAGGACCAAACTATAATTACAAAAAGTAGTCATTACATTAAAATGTTACAGAAAGTACAATGAGTTACATGAGTCAACGGGTTACATGAGTCAATGAGTTATATGAGTCGTAGCATTGACCGAGATACATTGTAATTTTTTGGATACATAAAAATTACATCACAAGTAATTATAAAAAGAACCATGACAAAATTAACAGTTTCAAGACTCCGTTGTACTTCTTCTCCATTACTTTAAATTTGGATTCTTCTATGCATAGCCGCTCATAAAGTACCATATCGTTTCTCTTTTCAGCTAACTCCAACGCATTCTTACAGCAACTGTTTTGCTCACTTTGAAGATCAATCCGTTCAAAAAAGTCACATTATTTTTTCTTCTTATAGTTTGGACAATTGAAAAATCTTCTACCAAAACTATTTGCTTTTTCAGAAATCCGTAGCTTCGCTTGGCAGCCACAATAGCAAAGTGGTCTCTCCAAACTAGCTTTGTCTTCCCCTCTTACAGCCCTAGAAGTTTACCCAGAATAAGAACCTGAACTCTTCATGCCCTATCATAATATTGAAGAAGGTAAGCATTAACCGAAAATAAAACACATAGAAAAAGAGTCCCCCAGATCAGTAATTAACAAGAAATACAATCATAATTAATAAGAAGATAAGCATTACTTTTGTGTAAGCTATGTATATGCTGACAATTCAACAGCAATAACTTCTAAAACACATATAGCTCAACTTTCCTTCGTGGACATATGCTGGCAATTCATGTTGATGTTTGCAATAATTTAGATAAGGAACTGCTTGAAAGATGTATGAAAAATGCATAAAGAATTATTTGTTAAAGCCAATTCCAGGAGAGTTATTTTCCTAAGAAAGTTAGCCAAAATTCGAGCCATATCAATACTCAAACATATTGTGTATATCGAACTGACCAGACTAAATCAATCAACATATTGTGTATATTCTGTTGACAATTCGAGCCATATCAATACTCAAATTTTTTTTATTTGAGAACCTACTACTCTGTCAACAGAGAGTATTGCCTATTCACACACAAAACAAAACAAAAAAAATCCTTGAACATCAACATAAATTGCAAAATGCAACCACAATTTTCACGTAAAATGCAGGAAAGCAGGAGACATGTTATTAACAGCAAGTAAAATGCAGTGGAATTTTATCAAGCACGTAAAATGCACAGCCAGTATTCATCTTCAAAGAACGTAGGTTACAGCCACAATTTGCCAATAAAGCAGGAAATTTTCAAAAACACAACAAAATCATACTAGAGACCTAGGTTAGGGTAGGGCATACCAAAGAATAATCCATGAATCGCAGCGTCGAGGGACTTGAGGAGTGAGGGCCCAGCGTTTCTGGTGCGAGAGGGCTGAATGCAGAAGCAAAAATACCCACAATCAGACTTGAGACCTAGGTTATGGCCACAATTTGCCAAGAAAGCGACCCAAAAAAATACAACAAAATCAAAATAGATACCTAGGTTACGGTAAGAGTAGCCGCGTTGACGGAGGTTAGAGATTGACGGAATCGCAGAGTCGAGGGACGTCTTAGGAGTAAGGGTCGTGCGACTCAGCTGCGAGAGGGGGTGCGAAATGGTGAGGGTTTGCGAAATGGGAAACTCGGGGGGGGGGGGGGATGAAAACCAGATAGAGGAGGGCTTGCGAAATGGGAAGGGATTAGGGAAAGTGGGGGACGAAGAACAAAAAGTAGACTCCATCGTCTGTGGTGTTCCACACAATAGTTTCAGTAAAACACTTACATGGCACAATTTTACTCGTGGGCTGTTATTTGCTTAAAAGCAGCCCGACCGGCCTGTAGTTTATCTCTTACATTAATTAGAAATTATTTAGGATAATTATATACAATATAAAATATTCAATAATGGAGATTCAACATTTGTTACACTGTTTGCAGATGGTCGATGTCATTCAAGTGGGAAGGCAAGGGTACGAGGCAGCACACCTACTAGCTCACACCTACTAGCTCAACATGCTAAATGGATAGAAGATACATGTCAATGATGGCATTCTTATCCGGATTTTATTTCTAATAGGCTGCTTATAGACTTTGAATTGATGTAATTAGCAGTTTTTTATTTGGTTTATGGGACAGGATATGTATTTCTTCTATTATTTGATCTATGAATGAATTCCGTTTATCCAAAAAAAAAAAAAAAGCATATCAAACACTATCAATATAATTAACATGAAAAAAATTATATGTCACCAGAATTTTTTTAAAGATTGTTCTAGGTCTTATAATACAGAGTATAGATATTTATATAATATCTAAATATACAAGTCTCATCATATAAAAAGTATAAAAAAATTATCTTTTTAGTGCCTTAGTGGGATTTATTTTTGAGTCCTACCATGTACAGACACCCGCAAAGTCGCCATCCTAACATGGTGGGATGTCACGTCATATAATTAAAAAAAATGAGAAAACATAGAAGTACCACTCCAAGAATCTCATTGTGCATTTTTGCAGTTCCAGATTGCCTCGACTCCACAAGAAGCAAAACCGTGACTCCACAGCAAGGAAAAGCAAGCATGTGGAACGATCGTGACCTAGTTCTAGATCGCCTCGCCTGCTTGAAAAGGAAGCTCAGGCTCAACACGTTAGATCAATGTCTTTTAGGAAGTTTCATGAACTTTTTGGCCGACAAGCTAGCTAGATTAGGAGAAGGGGGAGGGAATCTAAATGACATGAAAATATGCAGTGTAGTGAACAAAGCTTCATTGATATTTGTTTGAGAAACAGAAACATTGGAAAATATTAATGGATTCTTCTTTTAGATTTTTCTCTCTAACAAGGGATGCCTTTATGATCTTCGAAGTAAACAACAATCGGTTTTTATACTCTTTGCGATTATAAAAATATAAAAAAATAAATCGAGAAGGTATTGTCTGATGTTTTCACAATGAAATATACAATTTTGTTCTTCCCTACCCTGGTTTGCTATCGAAGTGGGTGACTAATCTTGAGTGCTACATTGTTGGTCATTTGATCAGCCAATCATCTAGTCCTCCATTGAAGAGCTCAAAGACTTGCTATTTGCAGTCTTCTAAGATGTAAAACATTAACTCCTGCCCAAAGCTTCATTGAACACTTTCACCTTCTTAAGAAATGAGCGCCCCATTTCATTAATTTACGGGCTGCGCATAGAATTATTGATTATTTTTTTTAGAAAGAACTGCACAAAATTTGCATATTTTAGACTTTTACCTAACATTACTCTAGAATAAATTATATGTTTACCTATCGACCTGTAACTAATAGAACTCAATATACAAGTTTCCTTTGAACTACCACCCAACCTACAATCATCTTTCAACTATTAATCTTAGCAATTTCTTCTCAAACTATCAAAATTTTTCTTACAAAATATAATTAGTGTTACTCCATCCTTTGGTCCCATCACTTTGTATAGATCATATCCCATAGATTTATATTGTTTAGTGCCTATATATAAATTATCTGACTTTGCAGTTGACATGCACAGTTTTTTCTTCATGAACACCATGATAAGATTCACGTTTATTATTATCCTTGCTCACAGCTTAATGCCCACTTTATCCCGTGGGATTGAGATCAAATCGATGATTCAAGTCTGTTTCGGACGAACATTTATCTGACCTTTTGTCGTCTAGGCCTCCTGATAGACGGTATAAAATGTTATAATGATCAAGACTCAAATAGAGGGTACCAATCTAGTCTTCCAACCCTTGCCAGTTTTGCCAAGAAATGGAGAAGAAAATTAAAAGCATCGGCCGACAAACGATCGAGATTTATTTTTAATTTTTCTTCTCTACAATAATCGGTATTTTCAGCCTCTATGTTATCAGCCAATTTTTTAGCACATTGAGCATATAAATCAAGTAATAATATATCATCATTTTCCGCCTAGGAAAACAGAATGTCTTTTGCATGTCACGTAGGGTTGCTCATTAGTCGTTTCCCTCATTCTGATGCAAATTTTCTCTCTAAATCAATGTTGTTGGTTTGTCCAAGACCACCAACTGAATCACATTGACAAGAGGTTCTACCAATCAGGGCACATCGAACCCAAATCTTGAAAGTATAGCAGGCTGATTTGCTCATTTTGACTTGGATTTTAATGGACTGTGATAGATGTCAAACACTAGTAAATTAGAATGGTCTCTCCAACAAATGCAGCAGAAGAGACTACATTTCACTTTCATTGATTAGTTTCTTAAACTCTATAATTAAATTTTGAGAACATAAAACACAAATAAGACAATGAAAAATTCATAGCAATGGCAACATCAATAGCAGTGAGCAGTTTCAAGTAATAGCTATTAAAGCGAAAGCCATGCAACTCAAGCCAAAAGATTTCATATTGTCTACCTGTCTGTGCGTCTCTCTGTCTATTTTGACTGTGTACATGTGTAAAACTTAACACGATTTATCACAAAATTTACAAAACTGAAAAAGAAACAGAGACAGAGTACTAGGGCCTATTGCTGCAAGTCAAGATATGTATATATGCAAAAAGGCACATACCATCATAGCATAAATTACAACCGCATATCAGGATGACACTAATTTTTAGCTAGAGTAGATCCTCGATCGTTGACATCCGCAATAGCCCTTCTTGAACACAATTGACAAGTTGAAAAGTATTCCGGTCCAACTTTAGGGGATGCCTCCGCAAACTCTGCAAATCTTTAACGTTAACATATCTCTAATGGAAGTTTTGTCTCTTCCAGGATTAACATATATGAACAAAGCAATGAATACCTCAGAAGGACACAAGCAGTCTCGTGCTTTACAAGGAATGATATGAATATGAGTCTGAAATTTCCATATCATATAGAAATATTAGCATGACCATTCTCCTAGGTGTACTTTAAAGAAAAGTCTCGCTTAAATAGTAAAAACATCAGCATCCTCAGTGATAGGCACAACAGCGCTCCTGTCGCATTCAGTTGCGAAGAGATACATAAAACTTCAACCTTACTGATGATAAATCATTACTTGACTATATATGAATATAAAAAAAAAAAAACAAAAGTACTTACATGAAATATTACTTGGCTTCTGCACCATTGTTAACCAACAAGTTGAATGAATCTGTATGGAAAACTCCCAGTTAAGTTTTCACAGGGTAACAGTTAATTATTGAAATTATGCTTCTGCGCCATTGTTTACTAACAAGTTAAATGAATCTGCATGAAAAACTTACAGAAAAGTTTCTTAGTGATACAATATTCCTCTTACAGTTACATTTGCAGACTTGCAGTGCATTGGAGTGATCCAGCATCATTTACAGTTTGAATTTTTGAATCCAGAGGAAGGGCAAAGGTGTCTCCCCCCCCCCCCCCCCCCCCNTTATACTTGTCACCATTCAATGAAATTATAGATTGGCTCTCTATTGTCCAATATATTTCCATGAACTTTAAAGAGTGCTAGAGAAAATATTCAATAGATATTGGATAGCCCACTCAATTTTTAGCACAAACTCTCCTTCAATGAGCATTGTACATGATGTCTACACTCACTTTGAATAGCTATTCAGTTGCTTTATTGAGTTCCCACCATAATTACATCGTTTTAGAGAGGTAAATCCACAGTAGAGGACCACTTTTACAAGGTTTGTGTCAATCAATGTAAGCAGTACCAAAGGAAATTGCACAAACAATGCTTTTGAGACTATTTCCTATAGGTGGTGTTACATATAACTTCATGGATTATATCATTCAGGCCATCGAAGGGAATTGTTAGCTCTCCCATTTCAATAGGGAAGGGCCAGGTTTGGGCAGGGGAACCATCCTTTAGAGTTGGATTTTTGCAACAATTACAAAAAGTAACAAATAAATAAATTAAAAGCATCTTATTGGATATAATACACATACATACAACCCAAGAGATAGATATATGAACTACATCTAGTGTCAAATTGAATGGAGAACCCTATGGTGTAGGACATATGGAGTGTTTGGATCTTTATAATTTTAGCATTTAGCTTTTTCTGTTTAAATTTTATGCTTCTTTTGTACCAGGCTTTTTAACAGGTTCTACCTACACTATTTTTATTTTTTTTTATTTGTAATCAAGATTTTTTATTCATAATAATAGGCAAAGCCCAAGTACACAGAGAGCATACATGAGAAGTACCTAACTTTAGTTTACAACTGAAAGTAGAACGTCATGGACTTTACAAACGATGGCCCCCCACCCAAGAAAACAATGTTTTAAAGCAAAAAACTTTCAGCTCCTCCATTGTTCTCTCATGGTTTTCAAAGCTTCTATCATTTCGCTCCCGCCCAATACACCAACACATACATATGGGGACCATTTTCCAGATTGTTGCAACTTGAGAATTTCCTCGAAGGCCTCTCCAGCATGCTAGAAAATCTACCAATCTACTGGGCATGACCCATAATAATCCAAGTCCTACAAAAAAATCAGCCCACATGGTCTTGGCCACCTCGCAATGTAGAAACAGATGATAATCTAATTCACCATCTTTCTGCCTATACTATTTTATTACATATGATCTTCTGAAACACATGTTAACTTTGAGGTTGGAGAGGGCACAAGAATTAGGTTCTGGTTTGATGAGTGGTGTGGTGAGAGAGCCCTATCTTCTGTTTTTCCAGGTGTTTTCAGATTGGCTGGAAATCAGAAGGCCGCTGTCTTAGATGTGCTCTGTCGAGCCAATGGTTCTATGCATTGGAATATGACCTTTCCTAGAAATGCGCAGGATAGGGAAGTCGAGGAGATAGCATGTTTTTTCAGCTTGCTTTATTCCAGGAGGATAGGAGGTAATGGGAGCGATAGAATGTTGTGGAAACCTTCAGGGAGTAAGAAATTTTCTGTTAAATCTTTCTACAAGGTGCTGACAAATTATCAGCCCATTGCGTTTCCATGGAAGGGTATTTGGTGAGTTCCTGTGCTTCCCAAAGTTGACTTTTTTACTTGGACAACAGCTTTAGGAAAGATTTTGACGGCTGACAACTTAAGGAAACGGGGGATGGTCGTAATAGAGTGGTGTTACATGTGTAAGAACAATAGCGAATCGATTGATCATCTTCTTCTACATTGCGAGGTGGCAAGGGAGTTATGGGATGGCCTACTTAGTAGAGCTGGGCTGTCTTGGGTTATGCCTAAGAGTATGGCGGAGCTCTTAGCATGCTGGAATAGGCATCATCAAAGTCCTCAACTGGCTGTGACGTGGAGGATGGCTCCTTTGTGCTTATTGTGGTGTATATGAATGGAAAGAAATGAGAGATGCTTCAACAACAAGGAGAGAACTAGGGGGGAATTATGGAATTATTTTGTACTTTCTTTGGTTCAATGGCTTTCGGCTATAGTGTCAAAGGGAGGGAATATTCATGAGTTTTTGTTTTCTTTTCAGCTTTCTAGTATGTAACTAGGTGTGTCTTTTGTATACTTCTTGTGTACATGGATTTTGTCTAGTTTTATTCGATCAATGAAATTCTTACTTATAAAAAAAAAACGTATGATCTTCTGATTTGTTAAATTTCTTTTAATGGTATAAGAGTTCGGGCAACTATCCACAAAAATGTACAGTTGTTATACCTCACATCTGCATTCCTTTTTCTTTTCCCCCCTACAGATGAAAAATGGCTAATTGAAGGGGCCAGAGACCTATATCATGGGTTGAGAATCCAATAAAACTAGTAAATCCTTATAGGTATATTTTATTCCAATAATGTTGTTTCTCATGTATCATAGTAATGCCCTCTCACAAGAGCAAACATTAAAGAAACTAATAGAATTGTCGAATCTAACATGAGTGAACAACACATGGCACTCCAGGAGTTTAATCATAGTATTCCCTTTTTTGCATCATGCAAGTTTTCTGCATTTTTTTTACAAGCAAACCAATCAATGGAAAAGTTATACTAGTGATTAAAATCATTCTTTACTAGTGTGATTCTATTTTAAAGTTCTTTATGTTTGACTTATCAAGAGAAGAACATGAAAGTTCTATTGTTTTTAAGTAAGTAGCTTATAATATGAGTACATGATTAATAGAGATCATATATATGGATTTCTTCATGGCTTCAGTTGATAATAAATCTTTCCAAACCAAAATAGATGGGTCATATTTGGAGTTAGGTCATGGGCCTAAAAGGTTTATAGATAGTCAATCTGATGGGCCAAAACATAGCAACCACCAACTATTTCTAATGAACAACCAAATTCCCATAGGCTGGGGGTACTCCAAGCAGCAAAAGCATTATAGAAAACATCATAGAAAAGTAATCATGTAGGTGACAGTTCATCTTTTGATCAATGAAAAAAATAATACATAATAGTAATAGCAGTGAAATATAAATACACACCACAACCAGTAGCTTTCATTATTGCACTGCTGATAAATGGCACTTTCGAACACATTGCAGCTATCACCTGCACATAAGTTAACCAGGAGACATATAAGAAGAATTTCAACTTGGTCTCCCCGCACCCCAAACACACGCATGGGGAGATATATTTATGTCTATATTTGAGACAAATTTGGGTAGAGCCGTACTGTTTGTATAACACATTAATAGATTTCTCAAGCAACTTCCGCAAGTAGATGTACAAAAATTGAAAGTTGAAATCTACCAAGAGGGTCAAGGTCCAAACCAAAAAATGTCAGCCTCCTCTCAACAAATGTATGGTTCTTAATTAACTTTACACAGGTAAGTAGACATGCATCATAGTAAAAATCCCCACACATTTCAGTGTATTCAAAGAACTGAGTGATCATCAACAAGTACCAACCAAAAGGGGAGAGAGGAGAGGATGATGGCGATGTGGATCATATTAGAACTTTGTTGGACTATAGTAAAAATATAATCTTTGGACGAGCTTCTTTCTTTACCAACTATCTAACCATGGAACTGGAGGTGAAGTATGCATATCTTCACAGTGATTTTGGTACAAAAGGAAGAGTGGAAACTTTGAAAGTTCTGTTACAGACTCAGGTCATCACCTCCTGTATTGTTGTGACAAGAAATCCAGCATATCTGACTTTGATTTGCCATAACTTTAATTATCATTATTACTATTATAAATTTCTTAGAGGAACCATGAATTATATAATCTCTCCAAATCTGAAAAGGTAAAGGTAAAGTAGGTGAAAAGCATCATAAATAAGAAATGTTGTGAAACAAACTCGGAGGCCAGCTGCATGTGGATGCTTCTTATGTAAACTGGCTGTGAAGGGCCTTTGTTTATATCTTTTGTTCCTTAATGTAACTACATTAAGGTTGTGTAGTAAGCAAAAGCTGATATATGATAACCTCCTGGTATTATTCACATTTTTTCCTACTAACTATACAATCTTAACTCGAGTTTTCACATGCTCATGTCTCATAACCAAACTACACTAATTGTTGGTCAAATAAGGTTCACCAAACTTGTAATTTTGGCTTCAATATTTTGGGGGGTTTTTAACCCTTGATTTTGCAAACGTGATTACAAATATTGTGTTTTGGAATATATGTCAGAAAGATTAGCCATGTACACTATCAAATGTGAAAATGTTTTGTAGGAAGGCACAGTGGAAACATTTGTGTGTGATGAATATCTACTATACATAATTCAGGAAGGCGTTATACACATAATGCAAACTGATTGTATCCATGTACTTAACAAAAACTCTAGATCATTCATGACAACACTATATACATAATGCAGACAGATTGTATCCATAAATGCTTATTACAACATGATTAACAGCACATTGGCTTAATACAAACCGAAAGTTTCCATTTAGAATTACTTACAGGTGGTGGAGTAGCTTTTAAGGAACAGAAATGAGATTTTGGAATGATAAGAGAATGCCTGGGGAACAAAGAAAACATGAAAATGCAATAAATAAGAGAAAAAATGATGTCAAAAGACACTCAAGGACAATGCAAATCTTTGGCTTTAAAAACTTGGCAATAGGAATACTTTTGAATCCAGGTACCTAGGAATTGCAGAAACTTCAACATACCTTTCATATACTGATATTATTATGTATCTGACATGGATATGTCAAAAAAAAAAAAAAAAGACAGCAAAAATAAAGTGTGATATGGCACACTGTATTGGGCATAATTTTTATTTTTTGACAATCAATACTTAGCATCCTTTTCCCACAATTTCAAGTGGGTATCCTCCACCATTATATTTCCCATTTCTTGAGTGAAAAATTGTGTTGTCATCTCTTGCGAGCTTAAGATGAGGTTATATACTTATACGATGCCAGGTTTGTCCACAGAGTTTCTAGTAGCAACCAAAAAATCTGAGAACTAAATAAAATGTTCCATTTGATAAGGTATCCAACAAAAGTTTTGAGACCAAATAAGCATCTTTTTTTCTTTTTATAAGTAATAAATTATTTCATTCATAAAGAAAATAGGCATAGCCCAGGTACACTAGAAGTATACATGTGAATACACCTATTTAAGAACTAGAAACAGTTCCAAATAAGCATCTTAAAGTTGCAACCATATCAAGTGGGTCTTTATGTACTTAAAAATAAATTTTCAGCAATCTAGAGGTTGATGCTCCTAATAATCTAGTTAGTTATAATTATGTGCTTTGCATTATGGTATATTTACTTTTAGAAGTTCAGGCTTTTCCTTAGAAAAAAAAAATAAAGGCCAATGGGCATATGAGTTAAACAATAAAATGCAGTTATCTCCCATCTTTCTAAGCCTCGATCCTTTTTATGTATTTTATTTTTTGTTTTTTATTTTTATGATGACGAACCTTGGAGACTGTGCAAACACATCATGTCTTTTGCCCAGTTAAATCCAGGACCAACGTAACGCAGCCAAATCACACGGATTAGTAAATCATTGAGTTTTCACTAATAGGACATGGCCCCTTGAAATTTCTTCCATTATTTATAAAAAGAAAAAAAAATTAACACCCAAGGAATCAAACCTAAAACCTCGATCCTAGTTATAACACCAAAAACTTTTACTGGCTAAGCTAGCTGAAACCTTCTTATAATTACACTTTTTCAAAAACAAGTTTCTTTTGGACTTTGGTCCATAGCGTTCCTTAGAGGCTAGAGATTTTCTAAAGCCATTCAGAAAGCCCCATTCTACATAGTTATTAAGCAGTATTTGAGCAAATGTATTTTAGAAGTTGGACCAATTTTATTTTTATTCCACTTGCTAAGACAATGACCCTACTTAACCTAAACTGCTAACCCAGCATAAGCATCTGGCAAAAACCTTGCTCTGTATCTCAAATTTTAAAATTGCTTCACATGTTCACCTTATGTCAAAAAATAATGTCAGCTAGCATTATTTACACAAGAAGCGTCTCAAATGGATGTAGTCAATTACCAAATTTTAAACAATGTGGCATATATTGGGTGGAAGCAGAAAACTCTATAACTTGGGTCAGGTGATAATCGTTGAGCTTAAAAAACAATTATCATGGTTTAAATCCAAACGTATAATCATAGAAAACCTTCTCCAAGCTATCTGTAGGAACAAAATTTACTTTGCTTTGAATGTTAAAACAATCAGGAGTGAAAGAGATAGCATAAATGCCAGCATGGTATACAGACTAAGTATACTTAGAGATTTACTTTAAGCTCTCCATTAGGTAGCGCATGGGGAAAAAGTGAAACTCTACATGCAATATCCCTAAGAGTTACTTCATGATTAAAACGGTATGGCATTGGTATGTATGCCCATAAAAGTATGTGGACTAAGTTAAGAGGTGAACATTAAACCACAGTGAACCAAAAAGTAGAACAAAACACACCTAGCAATAGAATGATAGGCACCTTCAGTTCATATTGAGCATAAGACTAGGTCTTGAGTCACATACGGGGGATATACTAGTTTTAGCAACTACAAGTGCTTGAAGCATCAAAAAGTCAATAAACTTGGCAACTTTTCCAAACGTTTGGTGTTCTTTAGAAAACTCTGATCAAGCATAGTAAAATTCCTGTAGGGGACTTTGGGTTCAAAATCTTATTCTTCCCCGCCTCACAAGAAAAACTTCTAAGTAATAATAGTTAGCGGTTTGACAGAAAATAATTAACAATATTTTCTCAAAATGCAGAAAAAACGTAAGAGGATTTCGCGATGACAAGATTCAAAGTGAATTTTTCACGCAGAAAAACAAAGATAGTAAATTAATGATCCAATGATTATGGCAAAAAAATTTGACCACTAGAAAAAAAAAAAAAAAAAAAAGTAAAAAAAATGGTCCACAATGCCTAGAAATACTTCCAGGAGACTCCAAGTAACAAAAATAATAAGTAGGCAATGTTTGGTAACTAGGAAAATGTTGGAAAAGAAAAATACATATATGCACACGACATACAGATATTCAGTATGTGTGTATTTTATATTTACCCATTAAATTTCAATTACCAAATTTTCTTCTCAACTTAGTTCTCTGCATGCGAGCTCTCCAAATTGCGAAACCGAAATCACGAAAAACTGTGAAAATAGCATTTCAATTTTCTTCCACTCTTCGTGAATTTTCTCAGCATCCAAACGAAAATGATCGAATAAGCCGAATTACCTTGAGAGCTGGTGATTCACTGCACACAATCTTGCAGAAAACGCAGTCGTTTTGCTGCACCTTCTTCTGAGAATCACGCAACCGCTTCGTCTCATCCGAATCAGAAGCGCAATCGGAAAAGGAGAGGGTTGAAAAAAGTGGGATGGGAGTCCGACCCCGAGGCTGACTGGAACCAAGAGGGCAGATATGGGAAGAGAGAATGGCGAGCCTCCATGTCAAGCAAAACCGAACCTTCTGACAGAATCACTGGCTGTGGATGTGGCTATGCCCATGATTTCCAGAGCTTTCTAAAGTGAGATTCTGATCTGAGAAGGAAGAGAAACAAATGAAAACCGTGGGTTTTCCTCCTTTCAGTTCGAGTATTCAGTTATTATTGAGAGGATGGAGGTTTGGCCTGGCCGTGGTAGCGCTGTGGTCGAGACAGTGGGCGTTTGGTTAGCTCTGCTTTGCTTTATTATCCATATAGAGATTTGTTTGTTCTGCTTTGCTTTATTTATACGACGTGTGTCAGCCGTTTGTTTTTAAAGCGAAGAGAGTCTTGTGTCCTCGACGGGTTTTGCTAGCTGATCGGGAGTTCCAGTGTCCAATAGAGTTTTGATAAGCTAGTATTGCAAGATTAGATGAGTAATATATATATATATATATATATATATATATTTATATATTATATATGAGTCAGGCTAGTGGCTACTCTGGCGTTTAAAGTAGCCAGCTCTATTAGATCACTTATAATTTTTCATCTTTTTAATTTTTTTATATTTTTTTATTCACATTTTTTAATAAATTTAAATATTTTTAAAAAATAAAGAAATACACCAATACACTTAAATCACTTCCTTAATCATTAAGCAAAAAAAAAAATTTCACCAAGCGATACATTTGAGCGGTATCTTTGGAGCGGCAGAGTAGCCTTTTTCAATATATATATACATTTATTATATAATTATGCTTTTAATTTGATGGCATTATGTTAAATGATATTTTTTTTATAAGTTACTATATAAAATATCTGTAATTTAAAATAAAATTGTGTAGAGAATTATAAAAATAATTGTATAATCATTTTTCTAACTAAAAAGAGTTACATTGCTGTTTAATTAAATATAGACTAGAGAGGTTCATCTTTGTTACTATTAAAGGGTAATAAACATTGTGGAATGGTGATCAGGCGTATGTATTCGAATATAGTTGTACAATATTATGTGTATATTGATTTTGAGATTGATTTATTTTCTTGCCACTCTAATTGTTAAAATTGTTTAAAAAAGAATCTGATATCCATCGATGCCGAATTGATCTTCCAATGAAATGCCCCCATGGGAGTCTCCTTTTTAGTACGATTTATTTTAATCCCCCAAGCTTGAGCTTATTTAAGAGCTAATTTAGGCCTCATTTAGTTATATAGATGAAATGATATGAGAAATTTGTGAATAGTAATCAAATTATTTGAGTTAAGATGTTTTATAGAGTTTTGAAAAATGATATAGAAAAAACTAAATAAAATATTATAAAGTTACAATATTGTTAAAATAGAATTATTTAATATAATTTTTGTTTTGAGATTTGAAAAAGTTGAATTGTTTTTATGTTTTATATGAAAGTTTGGAAAAGTTGTAATTATTAGATAAAAAAGTTAAAAATTTAAAATTTAAAATTATTTGTATTTAAATGGTATTTGGATATTGAGATGAGATGAGATTGATTTAGTTCATTTATAGAGTCCTTCAGGAGAATGAGATGAGAATTTTGTGAATAGTAATAAGATGATTTGTAAATAGTAGTGAGATAGCTTGAGTTAAGTATTTTTAAAATTTGGGAAATGAGAGAAAAGGTTGTAATGATTATAAAGTTGTAATGATTAAAAGGTTGTTAAGTATTGATTTGAAAGTATTTGCGTATGAGTGACTTTTGGAAAAGAAATGGGATAAGTTGAAAATTTTGGAATAAAAACTTTTTCCGAACAGGCAGTTGCATCAAAGAAGTTGAGATCTAATTCATTTTTCTCACTCTAAATTCTCAAATTTGAATATAAAATTTTAGAGATTTAAATCATATTTCCTTTAAAAGAATAACTACCTAAATCATAAAAAATAAAATAAAAAATAAAAAATCAAACTCCAATAAAATTATATTTGGTGAACATCAGTGTAAAATAGGAATAACAAAATATGCGACATAAGTTCAGCTATTTGTTCCAATGAAAAATAATCATCAATTCTGCTTAGTCTGCCATATATCAATACATTACAACATTACAACAAATAAGGTAAAAAGTTAAGACCAATGATCCATTTTTGTATCAAAGATGCCCGGTCTATAGGTTGAATTAAACATGTCAACAAGAAGGTGAAATTGCATGAATACAAATAGAATAATGGGAACACTAGCCAAACCAATGATAGGAGCGATGGTCCGATCTTTTCCATGTAACATAAGTAAAAGAGCAGCAGAAAAGGCTATCATCATAGTTGCAATAGAGAAGAAGAGGGTGAAAAGGCCTATAATCATCTTTCTGGGCAAGGATCTACGAAAGTCTTCTTCTGCATAACGTGATGCGAGGATTCCTAAAAATATAAATACTGAAGTTGACGAAGAAAATAGCGACAGAGAATCAGTTAATATAAAAAGTCTAAATAGTTTGTCATGCACGAAGATTGGCAAGCTTGTATCTTTATTGTTACCACCAGGAACGGTAAATGCTGTAGCGAACATAGAGGTAATGATGAGACCGCCAACCACAATACAAGAAGTTGCCGTGTCCTTCATCCATTGCTCTCCCTCTTTTCTCATTGATTTGTGGTCCTTCGTAAACAATTGTTTGGCAGTCAAACCGTCTTCGTTTAAAATTTCCTTATGAGAGAGAGGACAAATGCGTTCCACCTCCTTCATTTTTTAAATAAAAATATGAGGAAAACATCGCAACTAGACTATTGCAAAAGAATTAGCCATCAATATTTAACAAACCGAGACCATCATAAAGTTTTTTCAGTATTGCTTCTTCTTGACTTCTGCACAATCACTTCAATCTTTTGGCTTTTTGAATAATGAATTTGGTTGTTTTGATTTTTATACAACTTTATTTTTATTTGAGGGTATTTCTATAAAAGAATATTATTGTATAATTTATTTTATAAAAATGTCATTCATTTAAAATATGAATGTGTAAGGAATTGTAAAAATAATTGTATATATGTCAGTTTCTTTTTTCAAATTTGTAATTTTTCTTTTTTCAATTTAATCTCTTTATTAGATTTCGGTATTGAAAATTTGACTGCAAGAATTTTAGCTTTTCTTATAATAAAGACCTGCTTAGTAGCAATCTTGTGACACCGACAAAAATGGAATGCAAAACAAAGTTATTCTATATATAATAAATATAATACTTACAGAGTGGTTGAAGTTTCTAATTAAGATTATTCCATAGTAGATTTCTTAAAATCATAAGTACCACTGTTTTGAAGTTAAGTGATACAGATTTTTCCACCCCACATTCCCTACATTAATGTAGGGGAATTAAAAAAATTAGAAATAAATTTGATAAGAAATGCAGATTTTAAGATATATTGTTGTTCTCCTTTCTCTCTTTGAAAATCTATCTCTAGATTATAAGTTTAAAGAGTGTATGCAGGTCGAGATCAGCAAAATAATAAAGCAACAGGGAGAGATGGAAGGAGCTGACCTTAAACCATTGAAGTTCTCTTTGCATTTGCAAAGCTGCTCCTCTTATGTGATTGATAGCAGTATTTTCTATTAAATTCCGGCCTGCCATATGCAATATCGTATTGTTGGATTTATCTTTCAAATTTAGTAGAGCCTTCTTCTTTTTGAAGTTGTATATAAGGCTAAAGATCCTATGTTGACGATGTAGGACGGCCCAATGGAATATGCTCCTCCTTCTTTCATCAACATCAGTACTCATCCACAAAATTTCTGGATTTGCTTTGACTATTCGATAAACAAATTCAAAGTTCCCTCTCCTGGTAGCTTCGAACACTGCTGGCGCAATAATATGATGATCATATACATTTTTTTGGCTTTCTTCACACGTAAGGGTCAGAAGTCGTTGAAATTGAGCTCGCACCAACTTCATTTCATATAAACGCTTGAATCCTGTATAATTAATTTGGCAATTACGAAACATTAATGCATGCTGGCCGGTTAATTTATAAGTTGGATGAAACGTACAATAAATGATCAAGTATAACAATTTTTTATAAAAAATTATTCAAAAAAGTAAATGGATGCAATTAAAATTATACCCAAGAGGTTCGAGAGACTTGAAACTAGTTGGCGCCACAGATCAGCTCGCACTGCAAATTAAGTAAAACCAAAAATTGCTCATGATCTTTATTAATTCTGACCGAAAAATGAAGCCGCACAAACTTTGATTAACATATTAATTATGTCAGGAGTCAAAAAATTCGAGGGAAAGAAATTAAGTTTAGGCATTAATTAACGCACGTACGTACCTGATCCGTTTGTATTTTCTTGACCATTTTGAATGTTCAAACAGATCAATTGATCGACAGCACGAAGAGCTACATCTAATGATGAAATGTCATGTATACCTTCCCCCACCCAAAAACAAAAGAGGCAAATAAAAATCAAGTAATAATATATTAAGGCAGTATTTTTAATCTCTATATATCTTGAAGGAGCAAATAATTAAATTCAAGCAACATGTAGAGTACTATTAAGACTACTATATATGATTACCTCTTATATATATATAATTCTTGAATACTTAAAAAATATTTTCATTATAAAGGTAAAAATAATAATATTAATATAAAATAATAAGTTGTATGAAGTTATTTGACTCATTAATACAAGTAGAGCTGAGTATTATAAGAGTTGTATTAGTTGGGAGAGAGTTCAATATTATGTTATCACCTTGAATTAGGATATGAAACTTTTTAAAAAAATTTATAATCAAGATGAAAACTTTAATTAATTTCAACCTATAAAGGTTTTTGTGAAAGTGATAAGGCTCATATATAAAAAGTATGAAAAAGTATGAAGTGTTTTGAGATATATTTCTATCAGAGTAGTTTGGAAAAGATACTGGTAACTTGGTAAGGTCTTTTGAAATGTTGTTTAGAGGCCGGAGAAGTTTTTGTAAGTTTTTTGAGTTTTTAAGAAAGCTTGCCTTGATTTTTGTGTTTTTTGTTTTAAATCACGAAAAGAATGCTAATGATTAGATGCAAATTATTTAATAATAATGATACACTTTATAATATTTTTACATTAACTTGGTTATAATAGGACGGTAGTTAATTATGTCAAAATCTGAAATTCAAATATGTTAGTATTGTACTTGATGATGTTGTTCTATCGTATTAGTTGAGTGTAAAATGAGATGTGCATTAATGTATAAATATAATTATTTACTCAACTAATTACGTACCACGAGACATAGGAAATATATATAATTATAAAAGATGTATAAAAGTAAGATTATTTTTAGAAATTTCTTTTTTACGTAAAAAGAGCCCAATTAATGGAAAAGCTGCTAAGAGATATAAAAAAGAGTGGTACTAACAGTGATTGTAGATCCATTGTTTCCAAAACACCATCTCATAATTTCCACTCAGCTCGAATGCGTCAGTCGAATTATTAGCCAGTGCCTCCAATGGGGATATATCTCGTCGTCCGTCCAAGGCAAAAGCCCAACCAGGACAACACACCATTAAATCCAAAGCCATATCTTGCACGATCATCATGTGTTAATGTTATACCATAAGTACGTAAGTGCATGTATCCAATTAATTAATCCAATCACCACAAATTACGGCCAATGAATGGCTAGAAGAGAATACATGAGTAATAATTTGTTACCTAAATCTCCTTGATAAAGACAACCTTTAAGAAGTGAAGCACCATGGCAGCCTCCTTCCGCCTCCAAATCTTCGAGCGGAGTTTTACTATAGAGATAGCGAGCCAATTCTTTATGCCCATGGGACATAGCCAGAGCAACTGGAAGAATGTTGTCCTTATTTCTGATCCTGACCAAGCTCCAGTTATATCTAATCAGACACTCTGCCATCCTCTGATTCCCACTAATAGTTGTCATATGTAGAGCTGTAGAGCCGGAATCATCTTGCATTGCCAAATCATGTTCCGAAATCAAATTGACCAACTCCTCCACTATATCTTCCTGTTCAGCCTCAACAGCAGCGTGAAGAACTGTCCCACCCGTTGTCAATATTCTTGCTGTCAATGCAGCTGGGTGGTCCTTCATGAGGAGTTCTCTTGTAGTTTTCCAATCACCTCTTTGCACAGCCTTGAGCAAGGCCGCATAACTATAATCAGCCTCCCTCTCTGGCCCTGCCATGCATATATATTATACATGATGATAATTGATATGCTTTTTGATCTCCAGTTTTCATATTATACATAGAATTATGAAATAAATTAAACGAAACAACTCCGACACGTACCGACTTTCCAGCAAACTACTACGTACATAACGATATCATCTTCTGTATGCATGTGCCGATTTTGCATCCAAGTATATTAATATTTATATATATATAATGATATTAATGCAACTTATATTATAACTAGTAAATTTGGTGAATAATGTTAGCTACAAGTCCCAAATATCAAGACCTTTTGTAAAAAAATAGATCACACTAAAAAAAAATAGGTTTTTCTTTACACCTTTTTAATGTGTGTGGTCTACTTTTTACAAAAGTATTTTGATGTGACTTATCTATTAGGACTTATACTAGTCATTTCTCAAATTTGATTGTTTCACTTTTTTCATGGATTAGGCTTTAATCGATTGTTTGATCGTTTGTCAGTCTAAAATAGCCCAAATAATTAGCCACAGGAAAAGCCCATAAGTTTATTTTTGTTCTCTGATGATGCAACCCAACGAACTTAGTTTTTTATGTGGGCTTTGTTCCAGCCATTCTCGTACAACTTACCACTCACAAATATTCAAGCCCAATAAGATCTTTAATCAAATCCCTATTGATTTTTAACTTATCATTATTTTGAGAAAAAATCACAAATTACTCCTAAAATTGTCACTTATTTTGCAAAATAACAATAAAGTTAGAGAAAAGATATTTATAGTTATAGAGTGCACAAACATCATGCACTTATTTTTAAAAAATTGAGTTAATACAGGATCCATATAAAAAATTACGTTTTCTAATGGTAGACCACACTCTTTTTTAAAAAGAGTGCGCGCTTGGACAATTCATGACTATATATTACTCATAAAGTTAATCACTTAACCAACTTATCACTTCACCTCCAAATTATAAAATTAATTTAACCCCTTGTTTAAATCCTATATATTGTTGACTTCGAGATAATTGATAATTAAAAAATAAGTAATGTACTAGCCGTATGATCTAAAAGGCCATTGGATCTTAATGGGAGAAGGAAAATTGCAAAAAGGACAAGTTTGAGAGATAATTTGATGGTCACCTTAATTGTAAAATGAGTACTGGTAGTTTGAGGAAATGATCAAAGTGTAATTTCCCTATTATTTCATTTTTACTGTCATCTTCTACGTTCAACTTATTTGCGTACTGTGCTTAATTGGTCAATATCCAAATGTGCTTTCCAACAAATACGATTGAGATCCGTCAATGAGTTGAGTGAAAAGGATGTTCAAGTTTTCCAAATCTTTATTATTATTATTATTTTTTTTTTGGTGGTTGATTCTTTTTATTTGTAAGCTAATGTGAATGACACACCATCCACATTATTGACATGACAAGATTTGATATACTATATTTAAATCTAAAATCTTTCTTGCAAATTAAATCATATCAGGTCTAAGATAAACCACCTAAACTAAGTCATTTGTACTTGTTGTCATGGTGATTCAAATTTCAATGACAAGAAGAACCACAACTAAGTTATAATACAATATTAGCTTTAACTAAGGTACTAAGAAATCTCCAATTTTCCCTGCAATTATAAGCCTATTTTTTTCTTCGAATAATGTTTGTGCATATTGAGATATTGAGAGAGATCCAATAGTGTTTGTGCATATTGAAAGAGGGAGAGAGAGAGAAAGAGAGAGAGACCTGGTTTGTATGAACTAGAAGAGTTTCCTTTATTAATTATTGGATTAACAGCTTCCGCCTGTATTAGCTTGTCCTGTCCATTACCTGAGATATTTGATGAATTAGAACGACATTGGTTGTTTGAAGAATTTCCACTCTCAACTCTCTGATTAGCTCCAGTTCCTGTTGGCAGTTCGAGGGGAAAAGTGGTCATTTCTATTTCCGTGTTGCCTGTCAAGTTATGAAGTACATATATTAGTTGAAACTTGGAATAGAAAGAGACACTAATAATGTGATATATCTCAATTTTTGAAATCAAGAATTTAACATGTTTTGGATTGTGTAGCAGAGCTTTTAATTGCAGAGCTTTACTAAAAGCCTTATTAGTGAAAATTAAATTGTTTACTTTTTGGCAGCAAACATGCAATGTAAGTTTTTTTTTAAAAATTATGTGCAGGTCAGAGAATACTTTCAAATGATCAATGCATGTCAATATATTGTATGTCAAAGAGGGGGGTGTTAGTATGTTATCGTATTAGACCCAATGTCTAATGGTACTCGGCAATAATAGACGTAGATTTCACAAATTATGTTCTTTTTCAAATTAATTTAGGTTTCAGATTTTGTACAGGAATTCTAAGGATCTCAATGTATATAGCTAGCTACCATTGTTTTATATATAAAAAGACAAGGATCATTCAAAACACAATGAAAAGTACGTGACCTCATGATTGATTGAGGAAATTAGTCTCATTTGATGGTTAAGACAGTATGTATATATATCACCATCTCATATTCCAATTTTCTCTGAAATTATAAGCCTATTTTTTTCTTCCAATAATGTTAATTGTGCATATTGAGAGAGAGAGAGAGAGAGAGAGAGAGAGAGAGAGAGAGAGAGAGAGAGAGAGAGAGATGGGCTGTTTGAACTTGAAAAGTTTCCTTCATCAATTATCGAATTATCATCTTCAGTCCGTATTACTGTGCTCTATCCATTACCTGAGATGTTTGATGAGTTAGAACGACCTTGGCTGTTTGAAGAGTCTCCACTCTCAACTCTTTGATTAGCTCCAGTCCCTATTGGCAGTTCGAGAGGTAAAGTACTGTTTATTTCCATGTTGCCTGTCAAGTTATGAAGTATATATATATTAGTAGAAACTTGGAATAGAAAGTGACACTAATAATGTGTGATATATCTCATTTTCTGAAGTCAAGAATTTAATATTGTTATTTCTCTGGAATATATTTCCGATGTTAACTTTGAAAAATGATTTTTAAAATTATATGCAGGTGAGAGAATACTTTCAAACAATGGATGCATGTCAATATATTGTATATGAAAGAGGGGGGTGTTACCGTATTAGACACAATGCCCAATGGTATCCAGCAATATTTAACGTAGATTTCACAAATTATATTGTTTTCCTAATTAATTTAGGTGTCAGATTATCATGTACAAGAATTCTAAGGGTCTCAATAGATATAGCTAGCTACCGTTGTATATATATAAAGACAATGATCATTCAAAACACAATGAAGAGTACGTGACAGTGTGTATATCAGTATCTCATATCCCTTGAGATCATTTGATGATAATAAAATTTCAAATTATGGCATTCCACCCACCGCGATATTTTTTCTAGGGAGCCATTGATTTAACAATCAAATTATACAATTATCAATAAAAAATCAATTGTTTTTAATTATTTTTCTTTTAATTTATTGAGTTTTCCGAAATGATAATAACTTTTCATTTAAAGACTCAGGAATTCAAAAAATTAAAAATACTATTTGATTGATAATTTTTAAATAGAATAATATATCCAAGAAAAACTTACAAAAAACTTATTTTTACACCTATCAATTATTGATATGAATAAAATTATTAAATTTAAAATTTAATTCTAAAATTTAATCTTTTTAAAAAAACTGACAAAATAAATCTTATATGTAAAATTATAATTAATATGTGTAGCATTACTTTTTTAAATATCATTATCAAAGGGCGTTGTTAACCACGCACCGAAATATTTCTAAACGTAAAAATCAAGAATGTTATGAAGTCACCCAGAAATGTTTTACGGATGAAATTTATAATGAAATTAAAGAAGGTTTTTTTTTTTTTTTTCTAGAGTAAACTCTAGAATGTAATAACGAATTTTAGCAGCTTTAGCTCTTAAAAATTACTCACAGATAATTGTTGGCAAGCCGGAGTCAACTTGACACCAAAAAAGTGAGTTTCATGACAGAATACCAATCCCATTTTTACCAACGGGAAGTGTACAATCATAAAAATTATTTCATAAAAATAAATTTACAAACCGATATGATTTTATACGATACATTAAATCTACTTTACAATAATAATAACTGTATAATTTAATGTATTACATCAAGTTACTGAAATTTATGAATTTACTTTTATAAAAAAATTTTATAGCTAAAACATTTGTATAATGAAAAGCATGCTAAGCATGGGGTAAGATCTACTCCTCAAATAATAGAGTAAGGGAGTCCAAGTGTCGTGCATGGAAGGAACCATGAGAGGCTCACATATATGTGATTAAGGCTTAGAGCAAGGGAGGTTTAGACACAAGATGAATCATGAAATTTTCAAAATTTTTAATAATTTTATTTTTAAATATTACACAAATATAAAAACATTTTTCAATTTCAAATGATCTTCAACTTTTTCATCTAACCATTATCCAAACAAAAAAAATCAATAAACTTTTACAAATTTTGTAATAAAGGACAAAAATCAAAACAACTTTTTCTAACTTTAAAACAAAAATATTATTAAAAATTATCTTCAAATAATTTTTAAATCGATAATATTTTTATTTAACTTTTTTTCTATCATTTCTTAAAACTCAATAAAGATCTTAACTTAAACTATTTTACTATTATTTACAAACTAATTAGATATTCCAAGTGTCCAAATCAACCTTAACAAAATAAGAAGAAAAATAAGTAAGAAAGAAAGAAAGAGAAACAGAGGGAGAGCAGAGCAGGGGCGGCTCAATATATTTTGTGGCCTAAGGCGACCATGACGATTTAATTTAAAAATGATAATAAAATTTAAATATTAAATAATAAAATTTTCTAAAATGCAAAATAAATATTAATATTATTGTGAATAATAATATATATTAGTACTATAACAATTTGAAATAGAATCTAATTTTTCTATAAATAGAATATTATTCCTTATCCATATATATATTTCTTTTAATACTTCATTATGAAAACAAATAAGGTCGTCGATATCAAAACTTCTATATTTACTAATTTTTTTTTCTTTTTTTTATCAAATTTTACCATTTAAGATTGATTTTATTTTAGGCAAAAAAAATTCCATCTTTTATCCTAACCAATATTTTTTCTATAGTTTATTTTTTAAGGTCATAATATTTTTCTTTTGGGGGCCTACTCAAGGTTGGGGGCCTTAGGCGATAGCCTTAATTGCCTTGCCCTTGAGCCGGCCCTGGAGCAGAGACGACTACAGCTCCTTCTTTTTCCCTGAGTTCCCATTCTACCTGCGTTCTTCCTGAAATGTATGTGTTTTAATTCGGTTCTAAAGCAACAATTAATATGCCGATAATAATTACGTGTACCGCGTCCATGCATCTTCAGCAAATAATGATGCAAACTAATAAACTCGAATTACTTACCAACTAGCTAGAGCCAGAGGGATGGACAGGACGTTGTCTTCCAAAACTGCTGCCTCACTGCAGTAGTCCTGCCGGTGAAGGATCAATTAAGAAAGATGGTCATTGGTCACATACCCACCGCAATTTAAGGTACCATGCATGAATGCCAGTCATTAAGTTTATAAAGACCAACTTCCCTGGAACTTTTCTTTTTTTATTCGAGCGTAATAAAGTTGTTACTTGTGATATGATCAATGTACAGTGATAGAATTGTGAGTGGTCCTCTTTTTGGAATAACGATATACATAACTTTTTTTATTATATTAAAAATATGCAACATATGTTTGTTGAAAATTCATTAGTCATTTGGCCCACTAAAAAACACAGACTTCAATGTTTTAAGGTCCTGAACCTTCATAATTCACCGTAATGTGAAACATGTGCGGGATAAGGACAAGGATCATGAGTGGCTGAAAGTGGTTGGATTTGTCTTTATTTGGTTTTTAGCGAGAGTAATGATACACCCACAACATATTCTATAATATATATTATAATAATATATTAAAATGAGAATATTTTAATAAAATATTATTACTTTTATATAATATTTTACTAAAATATTTTTCACTTTAATACATTATTATAAAATACACTATAAAATATATTGTGGATAAATCATTTTTCTTTGAATGGTTAGAGTGCTCACAGTTTTTGTCAATGTGCTGCAGTAGTGATGTGCTATATATGTCTGTAACTTCACGTGTTTGGGAATCTGTGTCTGCTAATTGGGAATCTTTGTGCAGTTTTAACCCCCTTTTTTTTCCATTTATTTGTGGTAAAAACCTGTGAGGAAAAAAAAAAAAAAGCAGCAACAATATGTTAATTTCAAAGTGATTACTATTTAGTTAGGAAAATGTTGGAAACCTTCGGTCGGGACCTTCACTTAACTTTTATTAGACTATTTTATCCCTGACTTTGTTTACGGTATTAGTTAGTTATTTTGGTCTGTAATTATCCCTTCTTTTTTTCCGATTCGAGGCAGCTTCATTTCTGGAACTGCAGCCGGACTTCAAATATCGCGTCCGTTGCCATGAAGAGAGAAAACGTACGTGTGTGTGAAATATGGCAAACACGATAGACGCGTCCCAATGCTTTGGAAGGTTGCGTTTTACCTTTTGGTTTATGATTATTTTTAAATAATATAGCAACTTGTGTATTCTTTTCTTCTTGCTTTATCTCAGGATATTTCTAATATGAAACACACGAGGGATAAGGTTAACGCTAACTGGCTCAAAGTGGTTGGATTCTGTCTTTGTTTCGTTTTTGATGGTCACAGTGCTCACATTTTTTATCTAGCTTATGCGCTGCTGAAATGATACTGTGCTACGTACGATATATTTTCATAATAGGAAAATGCTACTTCCCCCGCTGGGGCTCCCGCTGGAGTCCCGTTGGGGGTATTGTAGTAATTTTTATATGTATTTTTTTAAGTTTTTTTTTTATAATTTTTTAAATATTTTTTAAAAATTAAAAAAAATTATAATATTATTAAAAAATACTTTCTTAATCACTAAGTAAAATAAAAAATATTTTAAAAAATATTTTTTATTTTACTTAGTGATTAAGAAATTATTTTTTAATGATTTTTTTTACTTTCTAATTAAGAAAGTGTTTTTTAATAATATTATAAATTTATTTTATTTTTTAAAAATATTTAAAATTATTAAAAAAAATTATATTTAAAAAAAAAACTTCAAAAACACACAAATATGTGCTACATCACTCCAGCGGGACTCCCAGCGGGAGCCCCAGCGGGGATGTAGCATCACTCTTTCATAATAATTACCCCGTTTATATTTAAAAATGAGTTGAGAAAAGTCGAAATGGTTTTAGATGAATCAATAAAATATTATTTTTTAATATTATTATTATTTTAAAATTAAAAAAAAATAAATTATTTATTATATTATTAGAATTTTGCACACTTTATTGAGCAATTCAATTTTTTTTATTATTATATGCAAAACGCATCAAACCTCATCTACCTCTCTCTCTCATCAGCTTTCTCTCTCCCTCCTCAGGTCTCTCTCTCATCCATCAGCTCTCATCCATCAGCTATCTCTCTCGCTCATAAGCTCTCTCTCTCTCTCTCACTCATAAGCTCTCTCTCTCATCCGTCTATGCCAGTTACTCTCAACTCACTCAACGAAACGCACCGTTTGATAGACACGTCAGGTGTGCCTGGATGCAGCGAAAGAGTGGCTGCTCATAATACTTATTCTTAAATTGTGCCATCATCAAATTATATCATTCCAACCACCGGGATATTTTTTTCTAGGGAGCAATCATTTGACAAACAAATTTTACAATTATCAATCAATAAAATATCAATTGTATTTTTTTAATTTCTTAAATTTTCTTAAATGAACATGACTTTTCATTTAAAAATTCAGGAATTAAAAACACCATCTTATTGATAATTTTTAAATTTTATTATCAACCGAAATATATTTTTAAATACGAGAAGCTTTTTCCTATACTAAAATGAATAATGTAATAAAAAATAGTAATGTTAAATAGAAATTTTAAATAAACAAGTTTTATGTAGTTCTTTATAACAAAGTGAATCCCTTTAAAAAAGATAAGGTTACGTTTAGATTTTGAGCTGAACTCAGCTGAGTTGGATTCTTTATGAATAGTAGTTAGTGAAGGGAGTTATGTGGGATCTATCTAAACTGAGTTTAAAGTGTGTTTGGATGTTAAGATGAGTTTAGTACCTTTTATGAAAAATTAAAAAAAGGTTGTGAGTCCCACGTATAAAGATGTTTTAAATTGAAAAAGGTTGTGAGTCCCACGTGTAAGAAGGTTTTGAGTTGGGATGAGTTTAGTAATTTAAGAGTTGGGTGTTTGGATGTTAGACTTGATTTAAAATTAGACTGAACTCAACTGAGCTCAACTAAATTTAAGAACCAAACGCAGCCTAAATGTTTAAGGTAAAAACTATTTTTTTACAAAAATTTGCTCATACAACAATGTTTAAGGTAACTTTTCATAATATTTTAAACAACAATATTTTAAAATGAATGTCATTTTTGTAAACTAACTCGTAAAAGTAACATCATTTTATCAAAATATCCTTATTTGATAATATGCATTGTAAAATATATTATTAAATGTATTGCGTAGATATCATTATTATTTTGTCCTGTATAAAAAAGTTGTGATTCGATCAATGTACAGTAATAGAGTTTGTGAGTGGTCGTCATTTATTCTGCGTTTATCTCTTTATATTTCTTTTCTAGCAATGCTACATAATAGCCACTGTAGCAGTGCACACTTTACACTTGCTACGTAGTTGTTTCAGTTCCATTCATTTTTTTTTATCTCTCATCTTCTCTCTCATCTCTCTCATCTTCTCTCTCATCTCTCTCATCTTCGGTCTCTCTATCATCTTCTCTCTCTCTCTCATCACTCTCTCTCGCCGGCTCTCTCTTCATCTTCGCTCTCTCTCTCTCTCTCTCTCATCAGCTCTCTCTCTCACGTTCAGTTTGCCATGGCTCGTGTCTGGGCGTGGGGTTAAACCAATAAAATGTTTGGATTAACATACAAACAAACAAACTAGGTCGTGGAGTTTAGTTTGGGATTTGTACCCATCCAACTTATCGAGAAAAAAAATGAAAAATTTTGGATTCAGTCTAACATGAGTTATTCTAGAGATGGAATCGATCTTGGACGGAGGATTGAGTAGTTTTCTTCACCAAGAGTCAGCGACTGGAATGTCTTCTGCTTTACTTGGCTTTAAAACTTTCAAATTGGTTGGAAATCATGTTGTAAAGGGAACTTGGCTTTAAAACCGGTGGGGACACATCATGTGTGAAGTGGTTTCTCCTAAGTAGTGGCTTCTCTCAAGATTATTTCTTTCTTTTTAGAGTGATGATAGACGTATAATATTTTTGTAACTTTTTTGGTAATTATATTTTAAATTAAAAATATTTCTATAACACCATATTATTGGATTGTAAAAAGGCTGGTTATATGTATATCACTTTTTTCTTTTTAATGGCACTGTCTATACAAGAATTAAGTTGATTAATTTTAGAGTTGTAGAAACTCTTGGCAATTAATTTTTTTGCAGGTGCATCTCATATAATTTCTTTTAAGAGAATTTATTCAAGTATAAATGATTTCTATAGCTATTTATAGTAATTGGATCAAAATAAATATCCGAATCAGTGCAATCCATTTATATGAAACAAATTAAACAAGTTGAAAGAAGTTAAACGGATTTTGTTTAGGCTAATACAATAAAAGTTAATTACTAAACGATTTATGTGCGTCATGTCACCAATTATTTATATGCGCCGTGTTAGTATTTTAGGGTTTGAGCCGTTTAATTAATTGAGTGATGTTCTTGTTAATATATAGTGTTTAATACTCATAACTTGATACGATTTAAACAAGACTCGCGAATACAAATTGTCACTTTAATTTTAACGTGTGAGAGATAAACAAATATTGTGGGTCTTAGAATGCTTATTAAACATAAAGTCCTATAAGAGAACTCCAAAGTAGAAAAAAGAAAACACCCCTTGCAATATTAGAATGATAAATTGAATCTCGGATGCATGATACCTTAACCACGACTTAGAGAATTTGTATCCAATATGCATAGGCATGCATCATCTTCATAGAGCTAGCTGGGAGAATTAAATTCAACAGAGTAACAAAAAGTGGAACCAAAGTGAATAGAGAATGCATTGTATTTTCACATCATAACATGTTATGAAGAGGCCTAACTCACCCTTGGGAGGCCTAGTAAACAAAGCATAATCGGTCCACTAGTCAGGATAAGGAGGGGGCACAGGCCAGCGTGGGAAAGAGTTTGACAAGGATCTCAGCGAGAGCCCTTGCGCTTAACAAAGTTTATAGATCATGATCGCACTCACCTACCTGCCACGCAAGATACATGTAACATCCGTCCGTCCTTGAGGTGGGTCTTTTTATAAAATATTTTAGAAAATGACGATGGGAATTACCGTTCGATTTAAAATATTTTACTATCCTTCCCAGGATGCAAGACTCTACGTTATAAAATAAAATGTGATTTGATAATAAAAGAGGTTTAGAGTGAAAAATATAAATCTTAATATAAAAAGGTCATTCATACATTTAAAACCCTCATGCCTAGACTTCCATACTCTTCCCCTTTGGCTGTGTCCCTCCTGAAACGTACTGCTCATTTAGCTTCCTGTGGGGGAGAGGGGCACACATAAAAATTAAAATGAGTCGAATACTCAGTAAGCATTACTTCATACAGTTAAAATATAGCAACGTAGGTTTTCAATCATGCATTCATCATTCCATACATACTATACGTATATGCATACATACTTTCATTTGTAAATATCAGTGGACGGGAGTTTCATCCTTAATTTTTAAACATGCTTTTCTTTTCGTAAAACGTTCCCCCGTCACTGTCTTCATTTCTTGAAGGATGCCATGCATTCATACATTACTTTTCTTTTCACTTTCATCGGCCAGTGCACGTTGTTACGCCCCGCGTGCTGGGGTTAGCGGTCTTTTGGGCCAATGGATTAGCCGGTGGCCACGGGTTAGAATCTCATTCCGTTAGGATGCAGCACTGGGTGCACTACCAGATACTACAACTCGGCATTACAATCTGTCCATTCATTCATTGGGTACCTCTTTCATTCATTCATGTGGCCGTTACGTGTTTTCATACATTCATTTCAGTCTTTTCATGCTTTTATCAATCCTTTCATGCTTTCATTCATTTCAGTTTTTTACAGTTCATGGAAAAACATCATTTAAAAGCATGGGCTTAAACATCATCTTTTCTGGCATCCGTAAAGCATCGGTTCATAGGGGTATTTTAACATCAGTTCTTAGGGGCCATTTTAAAACACTTTCTTCGCGTCAGTCAAAACATCGGTTGAAGCTCGAGGCACAAGCCTTGACGCCTCCTTTCTTTCCTTTAGAAAATACGTACAATAGATACTGCGTATAGTCATCCATTCACATGCGTACAATTAATACTTTTGGATGCATAAAAATGGGCTGCCAAGGAAAGGCCGTACATACGTATACCTTTCAATACTTAGCATACTTTCGTTAAAAACATCTTTCGTGTCCTTTCGTAAAGCATCTTTTATAGGAAAATCGTTTCTCTTTCTTTTTCTTCTTATACTTTATAAAACTCTAGAAGGGCATGAACGTAATACTTACCTGGACTCCATGCTACTTTCATACCATGCAGTCCATTCATGCGCGTGTCAGATGACAACCTACATGCATACATAACCTTAATGTTATTCTCTATCTAGTGCATAAGTAACTGAACTAGAAATAGAGCTATGCTTTACTTAGAACACTATCATTTTATCCCATGCCCTTACATGTCCCTTACTAGGATAGACCTTTCGGGATCCCTTTACGATCACTACTTCTTTCAACTTTACGTTCTACTTCGACTGCTTACTCGCTAGGGTGAATCCATGATTCACCTTAGGGTTAAGACACTAAGACTTCTGTATCATTCTTCTCATTAACCACGTTCTGACGCATGACTTAGACTGACTAAGTCACGCATCCCATTCTTAGACAGTACCCTCATCATTTTCCTTATGTATCTAAGCTTACTCCAATTCCCATGACCATCCGTACATGCTACATGACTCTAAGCCACTCCGAGGCTTAAGCACCGTGTAATCATGCTTAAGAAAGATTACCCATTACATATGGTGAATCCGTCCGACACATGCGTCTAACCAGAGAACACACATACCTTTACCCCTTTATCCCTTAAGAACATCATTTAATATATTGGTTACAGGCTCGTATGGCAAGCGTCATACTCCGATACCAACATTCTCTTACCCGGCTAGCATGACTCTTCATGCTAGCCGCACCTCATGACAGTTCATCTCAACACTTGACATAACAGGACCCTATTCATGATTATACCTTACATCACGCCATATAGCTCGAGACTATTCCCAAATTACACTGTTACCTTGTCAAGTCACCCGGGATACATCCTAACTCATCGTAGCACGACCTCTCGATGGACAATGTCACTACATGACATTGACCAGTCATGCTTCCGCTGCGCTACTCTGATACTTTCCAGCCATTTCGCACATACTTTCGGCCATAGGACGACTGCGTGGCTACACCCGTCGTTTTGGACTACAGCCATACTTCACAGCACAACTCCATGATTGACCACGTCACTTCATGACATTGCCCAGTCATGCTTCCGGTGCACTACTCTGATACTTTTCTAGGCACTTCACACTTACTCTAGGCCATAAGCCGACTACAAGGCGACACTTGTCACCTCATATTACATGCCACATCTTAGCCACTTCGGGACACCGTTCCATAGTTCCCGACACCATACATCAAGCTCTTCGCCCAACAACTACGTAATCACTCATATCTTCGCGACACGTCATACGGTATATCGCTGCACTTCATGGAGTACACTCCTCATGTACTCTCTTTACAACACTACGCCACATCATCACTATGGCAAACACGCCATATGGTGCATCGTTCCACTACATGGAGTACATTCCACGTGTACTCCCTTCACGGCACTACGCCCAACACTTCACATTACTGCACATCACATCACCACACTACACAGCGAACCTTATCATACTAACAGCACAGTCCACAACATAACCAACCAACTAGCATCTAACATAACTAATGAGGGATAGAGAATTATACCGTCGCCGAGATAACCCGTGCATCGCTCGCTAGCCGTCACAACGATAACGTCGGAAGGAACGTACGAGGTTGCTATACCACGTACGGTGACTGTTTAGGCATTTGGATAGCTAGGCGTGGTCTTGGAAATGCTTAAAGTGGCCATGTGATGGTGGCAAGGAGCGTAACATGGTGGATCTCGCCATGTACAGTGGCGGTCAGTCACACGCAGTGACTGTCCATCATGTGGACAATGGCTAACCACCACATAAAGTGGTGGTTTAGGCTTGGACTAGGCTAAGGGAGGCTGCTGGTGAAGCTGTGGAGGCTCGATGGTTGCGGCACGGTGGTGGACAGAGGACTGGCCGTGCATGAGAGGGAGAGAGGTGTCGTGGGAGAGTGAGAGAGAGTGTGCGTGAAAGGGGGACAGATCGGGGCCAAGGGTGGTCGGGATGGCTTGGTGGTGGCCTGAGGGTGGTCACAAGCCGTGGGTGGCGGCGTACGGCGGTGGAGGTGGCGTAACTCGTGCGTGAGAGAGGGAGACACCGGGAGGTGGAGGAGGGGGCATTTGGTTGTAGATCTAAGGGAGGAGAAAGAGGGAGACCCAGGGATGCTCATGGTGGTGTCCGGTAGCCAAGGTGGTCGCGCACGGAGGCGCTAGGGGCTGCACAGTGAACCTGTAGATGGAGGGAGTTGTGTACGTGCATGGGAGGGAGGTGGCTGAATGGTGGAGCCTGAGGTCGCTGGAGGGTGATGGCTGGTGGTAGAGGAGGCTGCCGTGGAGGTGGTGGTGCTGGAGGACGGCGCACGACGGTATAGTGGATTCCAAGCCCATTCGGGCTGTGCATTGCCAAGAGAGAGGGGGAGAGAGCGTGGGAGAGGGAGACCAGTGCAGGGAGACTCGCCGGCATGAGAGGAGGCCGGTGGTGGTGGAGGTGAGGTTCACCGGTGCACGGCGGCATCGGGTTGGGTAGGAGCAGTTCAGGCAAGAGGGAGAGGAGCTGCGTACGTCGTACGCTAAAGGAGGGGGAGGAGAGAGAGTGGGCTGGGGAAAAGTGAGGGAGAAGAGAGAGGGGCTGAGATTTTATATTAAAACCCGATGTCTGGAGATCTATAAAATGATTCCACGATGACCCTTAAATACTGATTTGAAGACGCGTAAACGTCTATTTAATTAAAAGCACTGAGAGAAATAAATATAGAATATTATTTAAATCACGTAATATTTTAAATAACTGGAATCATTTATATAAAATGATTCCCACAATTATAATATTTTTTGGAGCTCTTCAAAGTTATTATAATTGAGTTATGTAAAATATTACTTAGTTAAATAATGATGAGAGTAACCCATTTAAAATACACATAGCTTTAAAATGCAAAGGTAGTTTTAGAAATCACGTAGTATCTTTAAAAACAAGTCATCGGGGTCTGGCATGCTTAATAGGGCTCTTAGACACTAGAGAAAGGAGCGGGCTGTTGCATCAGATGTAATTGCTTACGTCAGAAGGAAGGAAGGAGCAGGGTATTACAATCTACCATCCTTAAAATAAACTTCGTCCTTGAAATTTGCTTAAGATTCTAAGAATTTGCTTAACATTCTAGGAATTTGTGCAGTGTCCTAAGAATTTATCCATCCTTACAATGGGAGTGCAAACGAGCTCTCGCGTTATCTTCACGCACCTTTGTGCACGTCTAGCATCTTAGTCAATTCTTGCTTGTAACTTTGCCCTCACGTCTTGTCAGTCCTTCGTCAGCGTGCTTATGGCCCGTTCAAAATACTTGAGCCCATCCATCACGTAGCGCTCGTACCGTCCGTTCCACGTTTCTTGCCGACAGAACTTGAAGTCGCCATCTCATCTTCCGTCTCAGTCCTAGCTTAGCTCGTGATCGTTCATGCGTTTTTTAACTATTACGATCCTTCTAACGTTTCTAGTCCATTCCTTAATTAGCTAGCAGCTAATTCTACATGTCCTAACGTTACATCATTCATTCTTTAATAGTTAAGAAAGTATTTTAAAACTGGTCCCTAAGAACTAATGTTAAAATGTCCCGACAAACCGATGCTTTACGGATGCCACAAAAGATGATGTTTAAGCTTATGCTTTTAAACGATATTTTTCCATGAACTGTAAGGACTGAAATGAATAAAAGTATGAAAGGATTGAAATGAATGTATAAAAATACATAACGGCCACATGTATGAATGGAAATGGGTATCCAATGAATGAATGGGCAGATTGCAATACCGGGCAGTAGTATCTAGTAGTGTACCCAGTGCTGCACCCTAACAGAATGAGATTCCAACCTGTGGCCACGGGCGAATCCATTGGTCATAGGGCCGCTAACCCCAGCACGCGGGGCGTAACAACGTGTACTGGCCTATGAAAGTGAAAGAAAAGTAATGTATGAATGTATTGCACTCTTCAAGAAATGAAGGCAGTGACGAGAGAAACGTTTTACGAAAAGAAAAGCATGTTTAAAGATGAAAACCCCCGTCCACTGATGTTTACAAATGAAAGCATGTATGCATGTACGTATAGTATGTATGGAATGATGAATGCATAATTAAAAACCTATGTTGCTATATTTTAACGGTATGAAGTAATGCTTACTGAGTATTCGACTCATTTTAATTTTTATGTGTGCCCCTTTTCCCACAAGAACTAAATGAGCAGTACGCTCAGGAGGGATACGTCCAAAGGGAAAGAGTACGGAAGTCTAGGCATGAGGGTTTTAAATGTATGAAAGGCCTTTTATATTAAGATTTATATTTTTCACTCTAAACCTCTTTTATTATCAAAGTAAATTTTTATTTTATAACGTAGAATCTTACACCCTGGGAAGGACAGTAAAATGTTTTAAATCGAACGGTAATTCCCGTCGTCCTTTTCTAAAATATTTTGTAAAAAGATCCACCTCAAGGACGAGCGTTACATAGGAAGAATATTATTTTGAATAATATTCTATCTTTATTCCTCTCAATACTTTTAATTAAAAAAACGTTTATGCGTCTTCAAATCAGTATTTAAGGGTCATAGGGATCATTTTATAGATCCTCAGACGTCGGGTTTTAGTATAAAACCCCAACCCCTCTCTCTTCTCCCTCACTTTTCTCTAGCCCTCTCTCTCTCTCCTTCTTCTCCTTCAGCGTATGACATACACAGCTCCTCTCCATCTCTCCCGAACTGCTCCTGCCCAGCTTGGCGCCGCCGTGCACCGGTGAGTCTCACCTCCACCACCATCGGCCTCCTCTCATGCCGGCGAGTCTCCCTCTCCCACGCTCTCTCCTCCTCTCCCTCGGCAATGCACAGCCCGAATGGGCTTGGAGTCCACTGCATCTCCGTGTGCCGTCCTCCGGCGCCACCACCTCCACGGCAGCCTCCTCTACCACCGGCCATCACCCTCCAACGACCTCAGCCTCCACCATGCAACCACCTCCCTCCCATGCACGTACACAACTCCCTCCATGCACGGGTTCACTGTGCAGCCCCCTAGCACCGCCGTGTGCGACCACCTTGGCCACCAGACACCACCACGAGCATCCCTGGGTCTCCCCCTTCCTCCTCCCTTAGACCCACAACCATATGCCCCCTCCTCCACCTCCTTGTGTCTCCCTCTCTCAAGCACAGGTTAAGCCACCTTCACCACCGTACGCCGCCACCCACTCCGGCACCCTCAGGCCAATACCAAGCCATCCCGACCACCCTTGGCCCCGATCTGTCCCCCATGCACGCACACTCTCTCTCACTCTCCCACGACACCTCTCTCCCTCTCATGCACAGCTAGTCCTCCGTCCACCACCGTGGACCACTGTTCCACCATCACCGAGCCTCCACCGCTCCACCAGCAGCCTCCCTTAGCCTAGCCCAAGCCTAAACCACCATTTTATGTGATGGTTAGCCACTGCCCACGTGATGGACAGTCACTGCACGTGACTGACCGCCACTGTACATGGCGAGATCCGCTGTGTTACACTCCTTGTCACCATCACATGGACACCTTAAGCCTTTCCAAGACCACGCCTAGCTATCCAAAAGCCTAAACAGTCACCGTACGTGATATAACCACCCCGTACATTCCTCTCGACGTTATCACTGTGATGGCTAGCGAGCGACGTACGGGTTATTCCGTGTACGATATATCTCTCTATCCCTCGTTATTTATGTTAGATGCTAGTTGGTTGGTTATGTTATGGATTGTGCTTGTTAGTATTTTAAGGTTCGCTGTGTAGTGTGGTGATGTGATGTGCTGTGACGTGAAGTGTTGGGTGTACTTGAGAATGTGTGTTGTATAGTGTGGAGATGTGGCGTAGTACTGTAAAGGGAGGTGGAGCGATGCACCATATGGCATGTATGCCATAGTGGTGATGTGGCGTAATACCGTGAATGGAGTACACGTGGAATGTACTCCATGTGGTGGAAGGATGAACCATATGGCGTATATGCCATAGTGGTGATGTGGCGTAGTGCTGTGAAGGGAGTACATGAGGAGTGTACAGGTGTAGCGATACACCGTATGACGTGTTGCGAAAATATGGGTGATTGCGTAGTTGTTGGGCGAAGAGCTTGATGTATGGTGTCTAGAACTATGAAACGGTGTCCCGAAGTGGCTAAGATGTGGCATGTAGTCTGAGGTGACAAGTGTCGCCTTGTAGTCGGCTTATGGCCTAAAGTAAGTGCGAAGTGGTTAGAAAAGTATCAGAGTAGTGCAGCGGAAGCATGACTGGGCAACGTCATGGAGTGATGTGGTCAATCATGGAGTTGTGCTGTGAAGTATGGCTGTAGTCCAAGGCGACGGATGTCGCCGCATAGTCGTCCTATGGCCTGAAGTATGTGCGAAGTGGCTGAAAAATATCAGAGTAGCGCAGCGGAAGCATGACTCAGCAATGTCATGTAGTGACATGGTCCATAGAGAAGTTGTGCTACGATGAGTTAGGATATATGCCGGGTGACGTGACAAGGTCAAGGTATAACTTGGGAATAGTCTCGAGCTATATGGTGTGATGTAAGGTATAATCATGAATAGGGTCCTGTCATGTCAAGTGTTGGGATGAACTGTCATAAGGTGCGGCTAGCATGAAGAGTCATGCTAGCCGGGTAAGAGAATGTTGGTATCGGAGTATGGCGCCTGCCATACGACTCTGTGACCAATGTATTAAATGATGGTCTTAAGGGATAAAGGAGTAAAGGTACGTGTGTTATCTGGTTAGATGCATGTGCTGGACGGATTCACCATATGTAATGGGTAATCTATCATAAGTATGGTTACACGGTGCTTAAGCTTCGGAGTGGCTTAGAGTTGTGTAGCGTGTATGAATCGTCATGGGAATTAGAGTGAGCTAAGATACATGAGGGGAATGATGAGGGTACTGTCTAAGAATAGGATACGTGACTTAGTCAGTCTAAGTCATGCGTCAGAACGTGGTTAATGAGAAGAATGAGACAGATGTCTTGGTGTCTTAACCCTAAGGTGAATTATGGATTCACCCTAGTGAGTAAGCACTCGAAGTAGAACATAAGGTTGAAAGAAGTAATGACCATAAATGGGTCTCCGAATGTCTTATCCTAGTAAGGGACATGTAAGGGTACGAGATAGAATGATAGTGTTCTAAGTAAAGTATAACTCTATTTCTAGTTCAGTTACTTATGCACTAGGTAGAGAATAACGTTAAGGTTATGTATGCATGTAGGTTGTCATCTGACACGCGCATGAATGAACTGCATGATATGAAAGTAGTATGGAGTCCAGGTAAGTGTTACATTCATGCACTTCTAGAGTTTTCTAAAGTATATGAAGAAAAAGAAAGAGAAACGTTTTTCCTATAAAAGATGCTTTACGAAAGAACACGAAAGATGTTTTTAACGAAAGCATGCTAAGTATTGAAAGGTATACGTATGTACGGCCCCTCCTTGGCAGCCCATTTTTATGCACCCAAAAGTATTAATTGTACGCATGTGAATGGATGACTATACGCAATATCTATTGTACGTATTTTCTAAAGAAAAGAAAGCAAGCGTCAAGGCTTGTGCCCCGAGCTTCAATCGATATTTTGACTGACGCGAAGAAAGTGTTTTAAAATGGCCCCTAAGAACTGATGTTAAAATGCCCCTATAAACCGATTTTTTACGGATGCCAGAAAAGATGATGTTTAAGCCCATGCTTTTAAACGATGTTTTTCCATAAATTGTAAATGACTGAAATGAATGAAAACATGAAAGGACTGATGAAAGCATGAAAGGACTGAAATGAATGTATGAAAACATGTAACGGCCACATGAATGAATGAAATGGGTACCCAATAAATAAATGGACAGATTGCAATGCCGGACAGTAGTATCTGGTTGTGCCCCCAGTGTCGCACCCTAATGGAAAGAGATTCCAACCCGTGGCCACGGGCGAATTCAATTGCCCAAAAGGTCGCTAATCCCAGGATGCTAGGCGTAACAACGTGTACTGGCCTATGAAAGTGAAAAGAAAAGTAATGTATGAATGCATGGCATCCTTCAAGAAATGAAGGTAGTGATGGGGGAACGTTTTACGAAAAGAAAAGCGTGTTTAAGGATGAAAACCTCCGTCTACTGATGTTTACAAATGAAAGCATGTATGCATGTACGTATAGTATGTATGGAATGATGAATGCATGATTGAAAACCTATGTTGCTATATTTTAATTGTATGAATTAATGCTTACTGAGTATTTGACTCATTTTAGTTTTTATGTGTGTCCCTCCCCCCACAGGAAGCTAAATGAGCAGTACGCTTCAGGAGGGACACAACCAAAGGGGAAGAATACATAAGTCTAGGCATGAGGGTTTTAAATGTATGAAATGTCTTTTTATATTAAGATTTATATTTTCTACTCTAAACCTCTTTTATTATCAAAGTATATTTTATTTTATAACGTAGAGTCTTGCACTCTGGGAATGACAGTAAAATTTTTAAATCTGACGGTAATTCCCATTATCCTTTTCTAAAATATTTTGTAAAAAGACCCACCTCAAGGACGGGCGTTACAATACAACTCGAGGGAGTCACGCCGCATTAAAGAAAATAGAATAAACGTTCCTGAAACAGCAAATGAGGGAGCAACCTTCGTAGGAGTATAAAAGCCGAATTCCATGTTAATTCACTCTCATACTCTCTTAAATACAGAAAAACTGTCTAAAAGGATAACAAACTAATTTAGGCATTGAAAGTGTTTCATCAATCTCGAGCCCTCATTTTCCTTGTATTGCAAGAAAACCGGATTTGATAATGGGTATGATATAGGTCGTTAACAATAGGGCTATAAGACTATTAGTTCGGACCAGAAAAATTGACCGAACTAATATATTTATATGTTAAATATATATAATATATTATGTTATATAGTAGTTGCATAAATTAATTATGTAATTTTTATTCAAGGAATTACCATTTATCATATTTACAATGAAATTGTTTAATATTCATTAATTATATATAAAATATTAAAGAGATCACTTAATTTTTATTTTATTAATTTAATTAATTTTTTATATTAATTTTTCTATTAAAAAAAAGAGAAAAAAATGTTCATAAAGTTAGTTAACCACAGACCGGACTGATTAGTGATTACACCCTAGTTAACAATTCTATTGCACTCTATGTTAGACCCAACTTGATGAATTATATGTTTGGACTCCACCGTTAGATGTGCAGGATGTAGACGTCATTGCGGGTCTTCAAATTGCGTCATCAAATCACGACGTATACTGCTGGGAGTTTTTGTGTAGCAGGGCATATTTTGGACAATCATAAAATATAAAATTCTTTTTTTATCTTATTATTATAATTTTTTTAAATTTTTATATAAAATATTATAAACAATTTAATTTTTTTAAATTTTAATTCAACTTTTTTAAATTTTAAAATAATAATAATATTAAAATATAATATTTTAAACTTTTAATTAAAATAAAAAAACTCTATTTCACTTTCCAATCTTGCCCTTAATCTGTGCAAACCGAAATATGAAATGGTGGGAGAGACTCTTAAACCCAACATGGTGGAGATTCAATCGGCGATTCGGCGCAAGAAATTTTCACCTGTTGTTTCATTGAAGACCAGAAGCTAGAGAATCTTCATAAAGGACTTGTTTTTTCATATGGCTTGTTAAAAATTAAAAATATAAATACAAAAAGTATATGATAATCAATACTTTAATTAAAGTTGTTACTGGCGTGGGGTTTGGATTTGGATTGATGCAATTGAAATGATAGGTGTTCTTAAAAAAAATAAAAATAAAATAAAAGAAACGATAGGTGTCAAATCAAGTTTGATATTTAATTATTGTGTGTGAGTAATTGGTACTTGGTAAACTTTTTTGAACTAAAAGCCGAGAGGGTCGGGTGCTTGTCGGGTGGGCATTAGAAAATTGGTAGTAACTATCTTACTATCTATTTATTATTCATAATTTACTTTTAATTTTTGAATTTTTTTATTATTATTTTTGAGTATTTTTTTAATATATATATAATTATTAAAAAAAAATTTAAAAATATATAATTTTATTAATAATCACTTCATTAACTATGAAGTAAAAATAAAAATTAAAAATTAAAAAAAATAAATATAAAAAAATAATAATAAATAAGTAATAGAAAGATAATAACCCCATCATTTTTTTTAGAAAATACATAAAATTTTAAGTTTTTAATCTAATTTTACTCCAGCAGTGATCAAAGAAACTCGCAGACAAGTTTTTTGCGTTACCTTCTAGCTTTATCTGTTATTCAGACTCTTTCTCATCACTCAAAAGGCTTACAACTTTTGTTTTATTTGAATCTTAAGAGTTATTGAGTTTTGTAATAACTTTTTTAAACAGTAATAGAGTAAAAAAAAGATAAGTAATGAGTTAATAGCTATAATAGATTAATAGTATTTTTTCTTTACTTGAAAAATAATAATATTGAAGGATTTTTACAGATATAAATAGATTTAATAAAATAGATTCGATTTTATAGAATCTATTAGATATACTTTATTAAAAAAGACTATCAAATCAAGTCACATTGGGTTTAATTTTGTATAGTTAAAATATTTTTCATAAAATTATGCAAAACTTATGTGTAGGAAAGTTAAAGAAACAAATAATGAGAAATTAATAACTGCTAGAAAATTAAAATATTTTTTTTCCTTTTATAGAATTAGAAAATTATGCAAAACTTATGTGCGGGCCGTTGATATTTTAAAAAGAAGAATTCTAATTGGTTCATTTAATTTGTCTCTGATACTTCACATATTTTATTTTTTTTAAAAAAATTTTTATTTAATAATTAAGTAAGTGATTATTTGTGTATTAATTTTTTTTATAATTTTAAAAAATATTTTAAAATAATAAAAATATATGAAAAAAATAATAATAATAAAAAAAACCAATTGAACTTAGAAGTATAATAAAGCCGTGTTATTGAAACTGGAGAGTAGCACCGCTATTTTAAAATTCATCTAAAAGTATATATTAATATTATAAGATATCCATGCACTGTAGATCGAGTTTTTGTTTTTGTCTTTTTGTGTGGTAGATCGAGTTTGGAAGCGTGTGGGTTCCATTCCCTTGGTTGCTCTCCGTCTGTGCTGTAATAATAATAAGAATTAATCTTTGCATCATCTGCACATCACATACCATAATTTTTTTTATTTTTTTTATTTGTTTTTCTTATTAAATGTATATTATATGGATGAAGAATAAAAAAATATAAATGTTTCAAGAAGAGTAAAATAAAAAAAAAATTGAAAAAAAATAAAAAATACATTAATGTGTAGTGTGTAGTATGATGCATAGCAATGCTCTAATAATAATGGCAGTCTGTCAGTCACGGGTAGTATTGGCTGTTGATATTTTAAAAAATCATCTAAAAATATATTATAAGATATCAGCAGATGACATTACATCCAAGCAGCAATCATGAATATATTCTCCACTTGGAATGTGATAATTGTAGATGTATTATTTTATATTTAATTAGATCATTCTTTACTATTTTATATATATATATATTGTTATAGTCGTGGCTATGCTGTCAAAGACCAAGAAATAACAGAGGTGTTAATTTTGTGGTTGACAGCTTTTGTTATTGTTTAATATGCATGAATGATTACGAGTTGGCCACCTAAAGAAATATTGGAATGATATTCCTTGAAGTGCCGTAAATCATGGAGTCCTGTATCCCTATAACTATACATGCTGTAAAGCTCGAGAATGAAGATGAGAAAGTAGTTTTGCTATATGACACTCTACGTGGAGAATCTTTCCTATAATTAAACCTATTGTGTAACTCTTACTTTATCTGATTATTCGAAGTAATAAGATAAAGTGGTCCTGATCTAATAATTAGATCTAAACTTATCAGACAAAGTGGTCTTGATTTTGTTCAGTAATATTAATGCCCGCCTTTATTAATTATTTTAGTAGAATTTTAAGATTAGATCTAAAATTAAACACATTTATTAAAGTAACCATCATTAGCATTGATTGCGGAGAAACCAATCAATTAATTAATTTTTTATAAATAAAATGAAATGAAGATGGTTAAAAATAATTAAGTAAGCAGTGCTAGATTTGATATGATAGACTTTAGAAACAGAGTTGTGGCATGTAATTATAGATAGGAAAAGATTACTTTGTTCTCCCATTTGTACTACTCTATTTGATCACTTGTCAAAAAAATTTTTTATTTTTATTTTTATTTTTACTTAGTGATTAAAGAAGTAATTTTAAGTGTATTGAGATTTTTTTTTTATTTTTTAAAAATTTTTAAATGTGTTTGAAAAATCTGAAAAGAAAAAAAGGAAAAAAAAAAATTATGCTGGGCGGTAAAGTTGGGGCGGCATGTCACCCTTATGGACAACCTGACCTGCAGCATCGGATGCCTATGCAAATTGAGTGCATGCCTTTTGTTGAGCTATATATATATATATATATATATATATATATATTTCTAGTTAGGTTAGTTATTGAGATTTTTTTTTTTATAACGAAAGAGATTAATTTCAGATCAATAATTAGGTTAAAAAGGACCAACATTTCTCTATTCATGTTATGAGTGTGCTTTCTCTTTTTTGATCTTTTTGAATTTTATTTTTTTGTTTGCTTCCACTCACTTGCAAAGTGAGAATTGAAGACGTTCTATCGTCATGAGCTGCCACATGCATACGTCTACGCCCCTCTAGATTGTCTTGCCCAGCAGGTGGGTGTTCTTCCAAATGCATCATTATTGCTCATTTCTTATTTGTTTATATCGGTAGGCTCTTTTTTTAGGAGAAGAATAAGCGGAGATATATATATATATATCTATATATGTTGATTAATCAAAAGTTAAATGAGTGGTCCTCTAATTACACAATAGTTCGGAGAAAAGTTATATAGCTTATCTCAAATAATAATAATTAGTTGATTGAGTGGTTCACTTGGATGGAATACAAGTAATGATATTATGAGTGGAAAATAATGTATATATTGAGATGATGAGGAAGTACTTTTTAAGTATTCTGTTTATATGATAAAAAGAATGTATTGAGTTAAAATTAAGTGATAAAAGAATTATTTGAAAGAGTGAATATTTTATTTATATTTGGTCCATCAGTTTATTTTTTATTTGAATTATCAAGCGATTTACTTTATTGGATGAATATATTAGAAATAAATATATTTTTTTAATATTTTTTTACTATTTTGAATTAAATCTAATTCTGATTAAGCTATCAAACCAAAATTATTTTAATTAAATCTATCAAAACAATTTTTTTTATTTCCAATATATTTATTAAAAAAACTTTACAAACCATAATCTAAATATATTTGAATTGTTTATTTGAATATTTGATTTTATTTATATTTAAACGGTATTTTGTTTTATATACGTCGTTAACAAATAAAAATAAAAATAAATAAAAAAATAAAAAAAGACACAGAAATTTGCGTGGTTCAGTATAAAAACCTACGTCCACGTATTGTTAGGAATAAAATCCACTATGACAAGTGATGATTTTACAATGTCTCATGACCTCACATATCGCTCAATACAATGAGAAAATTTTATTTATATTTAAAAGATTATTAATCTATATCAGAAAAATTGACCGGACTAATATATTTATATTTTAAATATTTTATATAGATATAATATATTATGTTATATAGTAGTTATATAAATTAATTATGTAATCTTCATTCAAGATATCACTATTGATCATATTTTTTAATGAAATTGTTTAATATTTATTAATTATATATAAAATATTAAAGAAATCACTTAATTTTTATTTTATTAATTTTTCTATTAAAAAAAAGGAAAAAAAATGTTCATAAAGCTAGTTAACCACAGACCGGACTGATTAGTGATTACACCCTAGTTAACAATTCTATTGCACTCTATGTTAGACCCAACTTGGTGAATTATATGTTTGGACTCCACCGTTAGATGTCCATGATGTAGACGTCATTGCGGGTCTTCAAATTGCGTCATCAAATCATGACGTATCGTCGTATACTGCTGGGAGTTTTTGTGTAGCTCTAACCTTTTTTTTCTTCCTTTTATTTTTGGAAAGGAAAATGATAGAATTTGTTTTTAAATTTTTTTTACATAAATTTTTTAATAATTTTTAATAATTTAAAAAATAAAAAAATTCAGAATATTGTTAAAAAATAATTTTTTTATAATTTTTTTATTTTATTTCATAATTAAAGAAGTGTTTTTTAACAATTTTTTTTATTTTCTAATTAAAAAAACATTTTTTAATAATATTTTAAATTTATTTTATTTTTCAAAAATATTAAAAAATCTATATAAAAAATAATTTAAAAACAAAACACATCAAAAAAACAATACTAACCCCAGAGAGAGCTCCAGCGGCTGTAACATTGTCCTTTATTTTTTATTTGTGGTCAGAAACCTGCCGTGGAAAAGAATGTCAGATGCATTATGTTTTGAAAGCGATTACTATTTAATTCTTTTTTTTTTTTTTTGATAACGATTACTATTTAATTCTGAAGTGACTGGTTTGGTGCTATTTAATTCTTACAGATTGCTATTAAATTCTGGTAGATTTTAGGAGTACTGACTACTGAGCTGTTCTGTACTATTTGCATTTCAGCTTATCTTAATTTTTATTATTATAATTTTTTTAAAATTTTTATATAAACTATAATAATAATATTTTTTTTTTCAAATCTTAAATTTTTTTTAAATTTTCATATTAAAATATAATAAACAATTTAATTTTTTTAAATTCTAAAAAAATCTTTTCAAAATTTCACATAAAAACTAATAAACAATCAATTTTTTTAAATCTTAAAATAATAATGATATTAAAAAATAATATTCATAAAATATCTTATTCTACTATCCACGAATCATCTCAATTCTCTTTCCAATCCGAACCGCCCGTGTCAGAAAAAATGAAAGTATGACTTTTGCCTTGATTTAGGCCCTGTTTGTTTACATAAAACTACTATCTCATCTCATCTCAATCATTACAACTTTTTCAAATTCTTATATAAAAATATAATAAACAATTTAATTTTTTCAAATTCTAACATAAAAATACTAAAAAATATATTCTACTAATATTTTATTCAACTACTATTCAAAACATTTCATCTCATCTCATCTGAATTGTGTACCCAAACAAGACCTTAGAACATTTTCATTGATTTTATAAAATTTTCTATAATTTAACTAAAAAATATATTTTTAAATTTTATTCATCTTTTAAAAATCTTCTATATTTCATTTCTTATCCATTTTTTATTTTATTAAAATAATACTTTTCTATTATTTCTTTATTACTTTTTTTTTCCCTTTCATTTACAAATTTAATTACATAATATTTTTTCTTATATTTTAAACTGTTATTTGAATATTTTAAATAAAAATTTAAATTATTTTAAATATTTTTAAAATTATTATTATTTTAATATTTTAGTAATTATTTAAATTATTTTTAAAACTATTATTTAAAATTATAATAAATATAAATATGAGAGAAAATATAAATAATTACAAAAAAAAAATAATTTAATTAAAATAAATAAAATATTAATAAAAATAATTTAAGAGATAATAATACTATTATTCATTCCTAAATTTTTTTCCTTAAATAAGAATATGGATAGAGAGAAATTTTAAGGGCATTATCTAAATTTTTTCTCAAATTATAAGAAAAAAAAAGTGATAGGAACCTAACGTGAATGCTCTTAAAAGTTTTAAGGGCATTAAAATTAACTGCCTTTACCACTTACCTAAAGGTAAGAATAGAAAAGAACACCACCGCGGCAATCACCAACAGAAATTCTAGTAAAATATGAAGTCAAAGTTGTTATCATAGTGTCCTTCCTCCAGAAAACCTTTTTCATCCTCTGAGGATTGTCACTCGGAAAACCACATACATAAAACTGAAGAAAGCAACATCTCATTCAGCAAATGGGACTTTTTTTTATAGGGAAACCAAACATCATAAAAATACGTTCGGACAAAAAAAATCAGCAAATGGAAAATACATAGACCTCATTGATTCTAGCATCATAAAAGCATACCTTCAGATCTTTTGCTAACCAAACTCAATGAAAGAAAGAAAGAAAGAAAGGGGAAAATAAAAATATAATAACAGACGAAGAAACAAGAAAAGAATTTCACAACTTACACCATTACCAGCAGATGCACAACTTATTCAATTTATTTTCCGGTCGAAACTCTCCGATATTTACATCCCAAAACATCTCCCAGTCCACACTTACTGTTTCGAATGCCTATCCCAGTTAAGTGACCGTCCCTGTCTTATCAATGGCGCTAACAATGTCACATACACTTACACCGCGGTGGAGCTCGCCGAAATGGAAAGGGATTTCGGGAGTGCGAAGTGGGAAAGTGAGGAGGAAAACCAGGGGGGTGCGAAAGGGGAAAGTGGGGGAGGGTGTTTCAAATCTGATGAACTGATCCACACAATTCTTGTAATAGAACGGTTACGTGTCACAAATTTATTAGTGGGCTGTTATCTCTCAAAAATAAATTCGACCCGTCTGATGTATTCTCTTTAATTATTATAATTTTTAAAAAATTTAAATTAAATAATATAAATTTTTAAATTTAAAAAATAAATAATATTAAAAAATTATATTTTAATAATATATTATTTAATTTTCAATTCTTATTTCAATTCACTATTTAAATATTTTCTAAAAGTTCGTTTTCATATTTATGTGTGAAGCGTTGGTTTTCATCATAGGCTATTGTTTGGTAGCGTTGGCTTCAGTTCATCTGGATTTTTTTTTTTTTAAAGAAAAATACTACTCATCATTTCATACTACACATTTTACATATTTAAAATTATTTTTAATTTAATTTAATTTTATTCTTGTTAAACTAATTAAGTTGTTCTACTTATCATCTATATACTATATACTTATTATATATAAAAAAAATTAAAATATATATAGTGTAGAAATGATAAGTAGAATTATTTTTATATTTTTAAGGGAGGAGTGATTTGTTGGCCTTTCTGTAAATCTAATGTAACTGGTAATTAATATATAGCAGGAGTTATGTGGTTATATTTTATTAGAAAAATACTTTAACATCAAAGGGATTTAATTTTATAATTTAATATGATATTTTAGATTATAAAATTATTTTATTATTATAAAATTATTTTATTATTATAAAATAGATCTAACATATCATAAAAGATTATATTAATTTGTTAGTTTAATTTTATAGATTATTTCATGGTAACACTTCTTATTTTACTAACTACATTAGTAAAAATAAAACTAAAAAAATTTATTTTTATTAGGCCATTTTACCGCTAACTTTATTTACGGTTATTAGTTATTTTGGTCTGTAATTATCCGTGTTTTTTTTTTTTCAATGAAAGGATTGGAAGGAACCCTTGACTTTTTCTAAAGCCATTCAGAAAACTTCATTTATGATCGTTATTAAGCAGCATTTGAGCAAATACACTGTAGAAGTTGGGCTAAATTTATTTTTATTCCACTTGCTAAGAAAATGACCCCACTTAACCTAAAAATGCTAACCCAACATAAGCATCTGGCAAAAACCCTGTCCAGTCCTTCCTTTCCCAAAAAAAAAAAAAAAAAAAAAAACCTTGCCCTTTATCTCAAAGTTGTAAAATTGATTCACGTGTTTACCTTATGTCAAAGAATAGTGTCAGCTAGCATCAGTACTTACACAAGATGCATCTCAAATGGATCATGAAGTTAATTACCAAATTATAATCATAGAAAGTTACTTTGCATTGAATGTTAAAACCATCATGAGTGAAGAGACAGCATATATAAGTGCCAGCATGCATGGTATCCGGACTGTGTAGAGATTTACTTTAAGCTCTCCATTAGTCAGCACATACGGAAAAAGTGAAACTCTACAAGCAACATCCCTAAGAGTTACTTCATGATTAAAACAGTATGGCATTCTAGGTATATCTGCCCATAAAAGTATGTGGACTCAGTTAAGACGTGAACATACCACAGTTAACCCCAAAGTAGAACAAAACACGCCTAGCAATAGAATGACAAATTGGACCTTGGATTCATGATATACACTACAAAATAAATGGCTTTTTGCGGCGATATAGATCGGCGCAATAGGTGGCCTTTTTCACCGGATAAGTTCTTCTTTGGCTAATTTTTTTCACCGCAAATAATTCATCTGGGAAAATTTTTTGCAGGGACATGCGTTTTCGAAGAAGTTAATATAGTATTTGCAGCGAAATTATTCGCCATAAATAATCTCAAAATTTTTCAAAATAAGTCCCAACCATAGTTAGTTCCGTACAAAATTTTCCTGGCCATTTGTTCTCGTAGGGAAAAAGGTCATAATATTGAGTATGTGGTCGCAACTACTTATTTTCAACACAAATAATCACTGCAAATATACTTTTGCGACCAGAATAGTGTTTTCGTCGCAAATGCTTTTTTCCAACGGGTTGTGCCGCAGTAAATAAGCATTTATGTCCCAAAATATATTTACGGCGAAATTTTATCGCCGCAAATAGTCTTTTACAAAATAAAAAAAATATGCTAGTTACACAGTATCGCAACCTGATATCCTAGAACACATAAAAGATGTGAACAATATATTACAAATACACCATCTCCAAATAAAAGCTTATGAAGTTTCATCTCTTTCATTGTGCCTAAATCCTGGAAATGAAAAAATGTACAAGTATCTCCATAACCATGACAAAAGCACACCAATAGAGTTCACTTCATATGACTAAAGAAAATACTGAATGACCATCATTTATGAAAAAGAAAAGACAAAAGTAACTTTGCAAAACTATATGGGATTGACACAGCAATTATAAACAACTATGCATCATAAATGACAGAAGTTGTAGGAAACCTATTTCAGCTCCCACCTAAATAGAGTTCTAACTCCTTTACTTCTAGTCCATCACATGGTGTCTGCAACACAATGAAATACAAAGCGAGCAATATTATTCAGCAAACATCGCTTTAAGTTTCTACCCAAAGAATTCTGCATTCACAGTGATAGTAACATATGAGCTTTTTAATATAAGGATCATACATTCATAATGATAGTCTGATGTTCAATATTAAGAATTTGAAAGCTATTTAGAACATTTATTGCTTAACAAGCTGGACTAAGTAGTGTGAAGCCTGACCAATAGTAACACTTGTATAAACTGAACACTAATTTTTTCAAAATACTAACATGCGGTCATACTTATATTTTAATCAGTTCTAGGATCCTATCAGAAAACCAAAGAGCATAACCCAAGTAGATGGGACTCATACAAGATAAATGAAGGGGAAAAGTAAAGATATAAAATTACATGCTAAATAGGATTTTTAAGATAGAAATTTTTTTCCCATCCCAATCCAGATTATTAGAGCACAAGCCATCATTACAACAAAAACTAGCACAACAAGAAGGTAAATAAGAAGCGAGTTAATGATAGATTCGACTAAAATCATTCTTTCGGATGGGTACATAACAATAAAATTGGGATAATACAAAAATAGTCTATCTTAAAGAGCATTGGAAACAATCTTAAGCATCAATAAATTGTTCATGTCCTCAACAAGTCACGAGACTCACCACTAAAATATTGGAAACAATCTTAAGAGTCAATAGATTGGGAACACCATAGGGCAAGAACATATAAATTCATACGAAAAATAATAATAGAAACTCACAAGGTTACCGAATCCAATATAAATGCTGTCTCACCTAATCAAAAAGAAAAAATATAAAAATAAGGTAAAAGAATATACAAACTAAAATGGAGGAAAGAAGCAACATGCCTGAATCAGAAGAGCGAACTGATTTAGCTATTTTCTGGGACACTGTGCCTAAGAGTCCTTGAAAGTAAGAAAAAGTGATGTATTGGTGTTTCTAGCTCCCAATATACCATATCCAGTTCAGCCCCTACCTGGCGCGTGCTTTATCATTACTATATTTTACCGATCAAGAATATATTTTCCAAAGAAATGAGAGGATGAAAAGATATGTCCCTTATGAAATGTACATAATACTCTCTTCTCCTCAATATTCATCTAGCAGGAATAAAAAGCTTATATTCTTTTCTTTTTTCTTTTTTTTTTTTTGGGGGGGGGGGGGGNTATAAACAAAAAAAAAGCCCTTAATCAAGCATTATGTACTGGGGAAAATGTGGAAAAGAACCCTTTGGCTCATAAATTATAGCAGAAGAAAATCTGATCCATGTTCTTGAGCTATGCCTATTGTCATCAATAAAATTAACATTTACTTACTAAAAAATATTAAAGAAAATATTTACGAAGCTCTGCTTCAGGGTACCGAAGACAGCATCTTCATTGGAATCTAGGGAAATTATGGGTCTTGCAAAGTTGGGAGGGTCGATTCAATCTGACAAAAGAAAATGCATATATAGGATTTCATAGGATGTTGAACCAATAGACAGCAGTAAATTATTTAAAAACCTGCTAAGGTAAACAACACTGGCCAATCCATAGCGTCAAAAGCTATACCCATATTACTAAATATAAACAAGACAAATACAGGACAAAACAAAATGAACTAACTAAATCAAACAGTTTTTCGGTAGTTTGTGAATTCTGATTAAGTATCCCAAAAAGTTATTAGAAGTGCACTGCAGGGTGCTTTTATTATTGACGTGAGAAAAGGCAAACGAAAACTTGGGCCATATTTGTTTCACTAAAAATGAAGAACAAATAAATAAAATCCTAACAACTTCTCAAAATTTTGAAATAATAAAGTCTTGTATGGTAGGAAAATGCATCCAGAATTCTATTGCAGAATGTATTTTTCTCTAAAAACACTAAACATGTGCTGAGTTTATTTTAGAGATATTGTAGAAAGCAAATTTCTCATAAATTAGAAGTATATATACCTTCATTCTCTGTGGCTCTTTCCATTTCTCCATTCTAATAAGAATAACTCAAACCTAAACAAGTTGAAAATTGAAGACCACATGTTTTTAAGTTGCAAATATATTTTCAAATGTGGTTACCTAATAAAATAAACTTTCCACTAAAACAAACGCAGCCTAAAGTACTACAAATTTTGTCCCAAAAAAATTACAAATGCAAAAGACAAAACAATGAATAAAGGAATGCCTTTGAAACTCTTATTAATGCATTTTCCATATAGTCTATTGGCTTAAGTGAATGACTAATGGATCGCACAAGAACTATCTTATAGTAACTGGAGTTTCTCTTTTTTTTTTTTTATAAGTAAAAGAAAGAAAGTGATAGTTATAGTAACCAAAGTTAACTATAAACAATAAAACCTATTGGATAAACAACCCGACGGTGATCAAGAATTGACATTAGTGCTGAATGTTCCCTGACTGAACGCTCGATATGGCCATCACTTTCAGCTGCTTCCTTCAAGTTAACCGCAAATCTACTCAACCTATCCAGTAAATTCTTCAAGGGGTATATATTCCTTCATGAAGGAACTTCCGATTTAGTATATATTGTTTTTGCCAAACAAATAATATTTAGGTAGTGGAAGTTTCTAATTTACATTTACATGCTGACGAACCACAGATTCAGAATATGCACAACACCAAAATAATTGTAATCCGTGGGGAATATAAGAAACAGAACTACGAAAAAGACCATCAAAAGCAAATTTAGCATTTCAACAACAAGATTCAATGTCTAGACCGGTTTCATTTTCTTGGCATCTTTTTTTTTAAAAAAACCCAAAAAATAGAAGTTGATTTCGTACGAAGATTCAAGTACATATGCTCAATCAAATAACATTACAGGCAGAATTAGAAAATGAATACAGAGAGGATACAAAAAAACTAACCAAAAATCGCAAAACCCAAATGAGAAACAGATCCCCTGCACCTGATGAACTCACAAGAAGTCTAATAAACCATCAGTCTACTAGTAAATTCCACCATTTAAGGCTACACAGATCCACAACAAAATCGTGAATAGAGGACAAAGCATGTTGCTGAACATCAGTGCCCAAAATCAAGAAGTTTGAAAATGTTCTCCCACACACACACACAGCGACGAAACCGAAAGAGAGAAGTAAAGCGAAATCAAGAGTGGGAGAACGGGGAGAGAGACAGAAGAAGAGAGAAGAGAGATGGACGATTAAGAGACTCACTGACTTCCTTCTGTGGTGACGGCATGGCAGCGGGCATGGCTTGGGAAGGGGCATCAGAACACTAGAGAGAATGGAAAGAGAGAGAGTATCGGGCGGGGGAAGAAAGGGGAAAAAGCTATACAGCTATTTGCGGCGATCATTTGTTGCCGCAAAATCTAATAGCGTTGTGATTCAAGGTCTTTCTCCGGCGGATTTATTTCCGACGACACAAAATCGCCGCAAAATCCTAATTTATGGCCATTTTTGGTGTCGCTGTAACTATAGGGCGGCTAAAAAAAAAAGAAAAAAAGAAAAAAAAACCCTTTCTGCGGCCAAATCTGAGTCGAGAATGTATAATATTCACATCATCGATCATACTAGGCATAAGATTAGGTCTTGAGGCACATACGGGAGATATACAAGTTTTAGCAACTACAAGTGCTTGAAGCATAATATCAAAAGTCAAGAAATTTGGCAAATTTGCCAAACGTTTGGCGTTCTTTAGAAAACTTTGATCAAGCATATTAAAATCACTGTAGGCCCGTAGGCGACTTTGGGTTCAAATTAAATCAAGTCTTATTCCCCTCTTGACAACAAAAACTTCTGAGTAATAATAGTTAGCAATATTTTCTTAAAATGCAGAAAACGGTAAGAGCATTTCTCGACGACGAGATTCACTGTGAATTTTTCACGCAGATAAACAAAGATAGAAAATTAATGATCCAGTGATTATGGCAAAAGATCTTACTACTAGAAGATAATGTAAAAAAAATGGTCCACAATGCCAAGAGATACTTCCAGGAGACTCTTAAGTACCAAAAATAATAAGTAAGCAAATGTTTGTTAGCGAGAAAAAGGTTGGAAAAGGAAAATGCATATACATACACAACATACATATATATTCAGTATATGCGTGTTTTCTATTTACACATTAAATTTCAATTACCAAATTGTCTTCTCAATTTAGTTCTTTGCATGCAAGTTCTCCAAATTTAGAAACCGAAATCACGAAAAAATCGTGAAAATTGTATTTCAATTTTCTTCCACTCTTCGTGAATTTTCTCAGCATACAAACGGAAATGATCAAATAGGCCGAATTACCTTGAGAGTTGGTGATTCACAGCACACAATCTTGCAGAAAATGTAGTCTTTTTGCTGATACTTCTTCTCAGTATCAAGCAATTGCCCAGTCTCATCCAAATCAGGAGAGCAATTAGAAGAGGCGAGGGTTGAAAAAAGTGGGATGGGAGTCCGACCCCGAGGCTGACTGGAACCAAGAGGGCTATTATGGGAAGTGAGAATGGCGAGCCTCCGTGCCTCCATGTCAAGCAAAACCGAACCTTTTGACAGAATCACTGGCTGTGGATGTCGCTATGCCCATGATTTCCAAAGCTTTCTAAAGTGAGATCCTGATATGAGAAGGCAGAGAAACAAACCAAAACCTTTGGTTTTTCCTCCTTTCTATTCGAGTATTAAGTAATGAATAAATAATGGGAGAAGCCACTCTTTGGCAGCAACCATATTTGCACACATTATGTGGCACTATCTCAACCACACATCTATTAAATTCGAATTTACATTGACTGAGTGAGGAAAGATGAGAGAGAAGCTCGGAAATGAGAGAGAGACACCGAGAAGGAGAGAGAGAGCAGGGAAGAGAGAGAGAGATCGAGACTGAGAGAGATAAGTGGATGAGAGAGAGAGTGCAGGCGAGAGAGAGAGTCGATGAGAGCTCGAGATGAGAGAGAGAGACCGAGATGAGTGAGAGATCTCAAGATGAGTGAGAGAGCTCTAGATGAGAGAGTGAGTCGAGGAGAGAGAGACCAAGATGAGAGAGAGATTGAGATGAGTGAGAGAGCTCGAGATAAGAGAGAGAGAGAGTTGAGGAGAGAGGGACGATGAGAGAGAGAGTCGATCTGATGAGAGAGAGTCAATGAGAGAGAGAGAGAGTCGAGATGAGAGAGAGAAACGATGAGAGAGAGAGACGATGGGATGAGAGAGAGGATGAGAGAGAAAGAGCCACTAATGAGAGAGAGAGTTGATGAGAGAGATAATGGAGAGAGACTAGAGAAGCTCTCTGGTGCAAAACTAGAAGAGAAAAAAAAAAAACATGAACCACAAGCATCCACGTAATGTGTGCATTGTGTGCACCACTACAGTGAATACTATATAGAACGACTCCAAGTTGCAAGACTTGGAGAGCACTCGTGTTGCCTTCTTCAAAAGGGTTTTGCTACACAACTTCCACCACACTCCACACTCCATATTATTATTAAAAAAATAATATTATATTATTATTAAAAAAATAATATTATATTATTATTTTGACTAATTCAATGTGTAGTTATGGCTAGAAAGGTTTTGGATTTATGAAAAATATATACTTTTTATCAAATTTTGAATATGACTTTAATGAAGCCAATGTTAATGCTCCAAACATCAAATTTTCCTCTTTCTTTTTTTTAGCAAGCATTGCATAACTAAATGATAAGTGTACAATTTTATTTTATTTTTATAAACTTCTTATATAATTATATTTTAATTTGAGAGCATTTTTATAAAGCAATATTAATTTTGTAAGTTATTTTATAAAAATATCAATCATTTAAAATATGATCATCGTGTAAAAAGTTGTGAAAACAATTGTATATTTATCATTTTCCTAATTAAAAAGAGCTGCATTGTTGTTTAATAAAATATAGACTAGAGAGGTGGATCTTTGTCACTATAAAAGTCTAATAATTAAACATTGTTGGTTGAGTAATTCTACATACAGTCGTGGAATGCGCAAACGCCATACAGTCGCTTTGAAAAGGAGTGGGGTCCGCTATTAAAAACTTAATTTTTTTTCAAGTAGGTCCCATCTTTATTCACTTTTTATCAAAGCGGCTACATGCCGCTTGCACACTCACGACTGTATTTATCATTTCTCTTATTGGTTTACGGCCCACTGCGCAACATAATTTTGAGATCGATTGATTTTTGTACTCTCTAGTCGTCAAAAATGTTAAAAAAGAATTTGATATCGTCGATATCAAATTAAGCTTCCAATTTGCGGTTAACAATGGCTTGTTGATGACTAAAATGACCACCTAGGAGTCTCCTTCTAGTACGATGTAGGATTTGTGCTATCAATTTGTTCAGTCATAACAAAGATAAGTTCTCCTGTGGACAATCTATGCATTGCAGTTGCTATACCTATGGAATTTCTAACTGCCACATCAAAAGCAATACCTATGGAATTTCTAACTGCCACATCAAAAGCAAGGGACTGGATGTGAATGCGGGGAGGATTAATTTCATGCGAGTTGGTTAGCTCAATATAGTTAAAACCCTAGATTAATTTTTAAGAATGGGAATGGGAGAGGAATAAACATATAAAATTGATCTTACAGTATTTATTGAGTTTTTAAATTTGAAAGAAACTTTTAGAGATCTACCTTTGAAACAATAACTACCTAAATCAGAACAAAAAATCAAACACCAATAAAATTATATTGGGTCAACATCAGTGTAAAATATAAATAACAAAATATGCTACATAAGTTCAGGTATCTGTCCCAATGAAAAATACTCATCAACTCTATTTAGTTTGCCATATATCAGTACAACATTAAAACGAATAAGGTAAGAAGTTAAAGCTAAAGCTTTATTTTCCTATCAAAGATACTTGGTCCATATGTTGAAACAAGCATGTCAAAAAGAAGGCGAAATTGCATCAATACAAATAGAATAATGGGAATACCAGCCATACCAATGATAGGAGCGATGATCCAATATTGTCCACGTAACATAAGTAAAAGAGCAGTAGAAAATGATATCATCATGCTTGTAGTAGAGAAGAAAAGGGCAAAAAGGCCTATAATCATCTTTGTAGGCAAGGATTTAAGAAAGTCGTCATCTGCATAATGCGATGTGAGGATTCCCAAAAAAAACATCAATATTGAAGAGGATGAAGAAAATAGCGACAACGAATCAGTTACTATAAAGATCTTGAATAGTTTGTCATGCACAAGGATTGGCAAGCCTGTGTTTTGGTTGCTACCACCTGGAATAGTAAATGCTGTTGTGAACATTATAGTAACAATGAGAGCGCCGACCACAGTACAAGAAGTTGCTGTGTCCTTCATCCATTTCTCTCCCTCTTTCCTCAATTCCCGGTGGGACTCAATAAACAATTCTCTAGGACTTAAATTGTCGTCGTTTCTTTGTTCCTTAATCATGGGAGCGCAAATGCTTTCCACCTCCTACATTTACCAAACAAAATCTTAGAAAGAAAAAAAGCAGTCAAAATATTGCGAAAGAATTATGCATAAATACTTGATAGACTGAATATATCAACCTTTTCTCAGGTGCTTTTCCTTGATTTTACAATGTCATCTTTTTGTTCTTTATATTTTTAATTTTAATAATGACTTTAATTATTGGGTTTGCAATTTCGTCAAGTTTAGTCTCTGTCTTCGAAATTTCCAGGCCATGATCCTAACAGTTCTACCAATCATAATGTTAAGGCCGGCTTATCTAGACATGATCGTCCAACAATTTTGGTTACAAGAAATCTTAATTCCATATATAATATTGTAAATAAGAATTTTAGCTTTGTAATAAAGAACTTGCACGATTAATAGTAGTCTCCTGCGCGCGGACATAACTTTCCTCCAAGCCAACCCATTTAAAAGTTAGGCATGTGTGTCTTGACAATGTAACATAAACATGTTTTTTAACGAAACGATACTTGTGGATTTTTTTTAAATTAGACTTTTAAACCATCTTACTTCTCTTTGTCGCATGCGTAATAGACATTCACCGTATTCATAGAGAGCTTGAATGAAATTTCCTCCAACTTAATTTGTTTGGAAATTCTATCTAGTCCTAAAATAATGTTTGGAGAGAGCATACCTGAGAATTTGTAACGTGTGTAGCAATTAAAGAGAGTGTGTGTATATATATGTATGCATGCCCAAGAGATCAAGAAAAATAATAAAGTACTGAGAGATGGAGCTGACCTTAAACCATCGTACTTCTCTTTGCATTTGCAAAACTGAACCTGTGATGTGATCAATAGGGGTGTATTTGGTTAACTCCCCTGCCTTATGTAATATGGTATGGCCGTGATCATCTACCCAACGCAGTAGGTCATCCTTCTCTTTTAACCCGTATATAAGGCTAAAGATTCGATGTTGACGATACTGGATAGCATAATGGAATATGCTCATATTATCATAGTCACGGTTTAACAACAATTCTGAATGTGCTTTGAGTATTTCATAAACAAATACGAAGTTCCCTCTGCCGATAGCAATGAAGATTGCTTATCACTTTGCACATGCGAGAAAGAAGTTCTTCAAGTTGGACATCTACCAACGTTGCTTCATATACATCCTTGAGTCCTTTGGCAATTACGAAACAATACGGATTTAGCTGGATGAAACAATAAATGAAAAAGAAAGGGGCAAAACAAAACAAAAACAAAATTAATCAAGAAACTATATTAATTGAATTAATGCAATATATACCGAAGAGGTTCAAGAGACTTGAAACTGTTCTGCGCAAAAGAGCTTGCCCTGAAAAGCAAAATTTGCTCATAAAAAACAACAATTAGAAAATTATTACTAAATGGAAAAAAAAAAGATTGTGGTTATTAATATTGAAATGTACATTTGAGGTGTTTGTGCATATTCCCATTACTAAAACCTGTTTCTCTGTAAACGATTATGTAACTTCTTTGTTGAAAAGATCATTATTCAGACAGAAAATGGAAGCATCCCACGCTATATTGACATTGTCACAGTTAAAAAACTTTAGGGGAAAGAAATTAAGTTTAGGCATTAGCGTATGTACCTGATCTGATCATGATTTTGATTAATATCCAAACACATTTGATCGGTAGCACGAGCACCCGATCCGATACTTCTTTCTTGATCATTTTGATTAATATCCAAACACATTTGATCGGTAGCACGAGCATATGAAACGTGAACACCTTTCCAAAAATAAGAGGAAAATAAATGTCAATTGATATATGTACTATTTTTATTTTTATTTTTATTTTTTTTGTGTAGTACTAGTTTTATTTTTAAGAAAATAAAAGGAGATCATGTGCAGTTTAGCTATTGTTATTTGTTTGTGATGTTACTTCAATTTCTTTTTAACGGACGTACAGTACTATTTACTATTTAGGCTAAAATAATACTATCAACTTACATACCAAAAATGATAAAACTAACTGTATACATATTCCTTTCTAATAGCTAGCTGTTAAATGATATTAGGTGTGGTTTAGAATTTAGATAGAGAGTTGAGATGAGATGAGTTGAAAAAAAAATTGAAAGTTAAATAAAATATTATTAGAATACATTTTTTTTTAATATTAATATTATTTTAGGAATTAAAAAAATTAAATTATTTATTATATTTTGTATTAGAATTTGAAAAAATTTTAATGATGAAATGAGATGAGTTGAAATAGTTTCTCAATCTAAACAGCCCCATTTGGATGTTGGGCTGCATTGAGATCAATTAAGTTCTATGTAATTTTAAGCTGGGTCTAACATTCAAACACCCAACTCTCAAATCATTAATCCTATCTCAACTCAACTCAACTCAAAACCTTTTTTACATATAAGACCCATAATTTTTTTCAACTCAATATCTCTTTATATGCAAGATTCAATCTTTTTTAACTTTTTATAAATACATATAAATTCATCTTACTATTCAAACACATATAATTACTCATTTTAAGTGAGCTCTATAAAATTCATTCTACTATTTTAATTCATTATTATTTATAAAGAATTCAATTTATCTTAATTTAACCAAGTCGCAAACGGAGCCTTAATGATTATAAATGAAAGTTTTTTTTTTTTTTGAAGAAATTATAAACGAAAGTTCATTTTATCAAAAAAAGGGACAATTTTTACCGAAAAGCTAAGGAAAAGATTGCATGGGACTAACAGTGATTGTAGATCCAACGCGCGAGCCGGTTTCTCCACGCGAATGCGCTATTCGTCATGACAACAGCCAATGATTTCCAAGGGCACAAAGGTCTGCCGAATGGTCTGCCGAATTCATCGTATCGTTGGTCGAAGACAAAAGCCAAAGCCGAAGAAGGACAACGCTTAATGCTATATACAGTCCCCTAAATGGAGATTGCAAGGCAAACTTAAATAATTTTATTTTTAAATTTTTTTAAATTTATAAAAATATTTCTTTTAAAATAATATTTTTTCTTATTTAATAAGAACATGCATACAGTCCTCAAATTGAATTTCTCTTAAATCCAAGGCGAGATCTTTTGTTGTTGTAACGTAGGTGCATGCGTACGTACATAAAACAAATAAATAATAAAAGGAATTAATTAAATCACGTTGCCCAATTAATATATCCAATCATCGGAAAATGAATGGTTAGATACGACAGTAGAGTAGAGTAGAGCACTTATTACCTACATCTCTGGCATCGATAGCGTAGGTAAAAAGTTTACCACCCTGCTCGGTAGATTCTCCCTGTAGTGCTTTCAACGGAGTGCGATAATAGAGCATGCGAGCCAATTGTTTATGCCCCTTGCCCATAGCCCTTACAACTGGAAGGTTAGTCCGACGAGTGCCCATATTCCATTCGGTCCGATAAGTGCTTCTGAAGTGGACTAAGCTTTTGTTCTTTCTAATCAGGCGATCTGCTATCTGGAAATTACCTCTATCAATGCTCACATATAGAGCTGTATAACCGTCATCATTTGATATTAGCAAGTCTTCTTCCGAAATCATATTCAGCAACTTCTCCACTATATGTTCCTGTTCAGCATTAACAGCAGCGTGAAGAATCGTAATCAATATTCTTGCTCTCATTAATGCAGCTTGGTGGAGCTCAAGGAATTCTTTTGTAGCCTTCCAATCACCTCTTCGCACGGCCTCGACTAAGGGCGCATAATCATCCTCCCTCTCTGGCCCTGCCATGCATATATATATATATCATATAACATGATGATAATTGATATGCTTTTTGATCTCCAGTTTTCATATTCATATTACACATAGAATTATGAAATAAATTAAACGAAACAACTCCGACACCTATACTACTTACTTTCCAGCAAACTACTACGTACATAACGATATCATCTTTTGTATGCATCATTTGTATGCATGTGTCAGTTTTGTATCCATGTATGTTAATATGTATATAATGATATTAATGCAACTTATATTATAATAGTAAATTTGGTGAATAACGTTAGGTATAAGTCTCAATAGCAAGAATGGCATAGGCTTTTTGTAAAAAAATAAGCCCCCTAAAAAAATTAGGTTTTCTTTACATTTTGTTAATGTATGGTATACCTTTTACAAAAGAATTATGCGTGACTTAATACCTTATCATGAAGTTGATAGTGTCACTTCTTTTCGTGAATTAGGCTTTAATCGATTGTTTGTCGGTCTAAATTAAATAGCCCAAATAATTAGCAACAAGCAAAGCCCATAAGTTTATTTATGTTCTCTGAAGATGCAATCCAACGAACTGAGTGTTCAATGTGGGCTTTGTTCCAGCCATTCTCGTACAACTTACCACTCACAAATACCCAATAAAATCTTTAATCAAATCCCTATTGATTTTTAACGTATCATTCTCTTGAGTAAAAATCACAAATGACCCTTGAAATTGACACATTTTGCAAAATGGCAATAAAGTTAGTTAATCACCAACCAACTTATCACTTCACCTCCAAATCATATAAGTAATTGAACCCCTTGTTTAAATCCTATATAATATTGTTGACTTCGAGATAATTGATAATTAAAAAATAAGTAATGTACTGTTATGATCTAAAAGGACATTGGATGTTAATGGGAGAAGGAAAATTGCAAAAAGGACAAATTTGAGATAAAGTTGGATTAGTATTTTGATGGTCACCTTGTAAAATGAGTGCTGGTTGTTTGAGGAGATGATCAAGTGTAATTTCTCTATTATTCCATTTTACTATCATCTTCTACATTCAACTTATTAATTGCATACTGTGCTTAATTGGTTGATATCCAAATGTACTTAATTTCCAACAAATATGATCGAGATCCGTCCACGAGTTGAGTGAGAAGGATGTTCAAGTTTTCCAAATCTTTATTGTTTTTTTTTTTTTTTTTTTGTCGTTGATTCTTTCTATTTGTAAGCTAATGTGAATGACAAACCATCAACATTATTGACATGATAAGATTTGATATATAATATTTAAATCTAAAATCTTTCTTGCAAATTAAATCATATCAGGTCTAAGATAAACCACCTAAAATAAGTCATTTGTACTTGTCGTCATGGTGATTCAAATTTCAATGACAAGAAGAACTACAACTAAGTTATAATACAAGATCAGCTTTAGCTAAGGTAATGAGAAATTTCCAATTTTCCCTGCAATTATAAGCCTATTTTTTTCTTCCAATAATGTTTGTGCATATTGAGATATTGAGAGAGATGAGAGAGAGAGAGAGAAAGACCTGGTTTGTGTGAACTTGAAGAGTTTCATTCATTAATTATTGGATCAATAGCTTCCGCCTGTATTAACTTGTCCTGTCCATTACCTGAAATGTTTGATGAGTTAAAACGACCTTGGTTGTCTGAAGAGTTTCCAGTCTCAACTCTCTGATTAGCTCCAGTCCCCGTTGGCAGTTCGAGGGATAAAGTGTTTGTTTTCATGTTGTCTGTCAAGTTATGAAGTACGTACATATATTAGTCGAAACTTGGAATAGAAAGAGACATTAATAATGTGATATATCTCATTTTTTGAAATCAAGAATTTAATATTGTTGTTTCTCAGGAATACATTTTCGATCTTGACTTTGAGAATTGATTTTTAATTTCTTATACTGAGTGCATGTTAGGGATTGGGTTAACATGTTTTGAATTGCGTAGTTGAGCTTTTAATTGCAGAGCTTTACTAAAAGCCTTATTAGTGAAAATTAAGTTGTTTACTTTTTGGCAGCAAACATGTGTCTAAAGTTTTTTTAAAATTAGTTGAGATCATTTTTAGAATTATGTGTATGTAGAGAATACTTTCAAACGATCGATGCATGCCAATATATTGTATGTCAAAGAGGGAGGTGTTACCGTATTATTCCCAATGCCCAATGGTACTCAGCAGTAATTGACGTAAATTTCACAAATTATGTTCTTTTCCAAATTAATTTAGGTGTCAGATTATGTACAGGAATTCTAAGTATCTCAATAGATATAGTGCCTAGCTACCATTGTATATATATAAAGACAAGGATCATTCAAAATAAAATGAAGACAAGGATCTCAATATATAACTAATTGTATATATATTGTATTTAATCAAATCCCTATTGATTTTTAGCTTGTCATTATTTTGAGAAAAAGTCACAGATTATTCCTGAAATTGTCACTTATTTTGCAAAATGACAATAAAGTTAGAGAAATGATATTTGTAGTTATAGAGTGCACAAACTTCATGCACTCATTTTTAAAAAATAATAAAATGAGTTAATATGGGATCCACATGAAAAATAGTTTTAGCTAAGGTACTGAGAAATTCCCAATTTTCCCTACAATTATAAGCCTATTTTTTCTTCCAATAATGTTTGTGCATATTTAGATATTGAGAGAGAGAGAGATCCAATAATGTTTGTGCATATTGAGAGAGAGAGAGAGAGAGAGAGAGAGAGAGAGAGAGAGAGAGAGAGATACCTTGGTTGTTTGAACTTAAATTATCATCTTCAATTTGTATTAGCTTGTTCTGTCCATTACTTTCGATGAACATTTTACCCAGCATTTCCCAAGCAATTTTGGCACAACTAATTTTATTGATTTGAGATAGTATGTCCATCCCACACGAACTTTGGATTGCATGTAAAGCTGCATCATTCATCTCTCTCCAAGCCTCAAATTCAACCACATCATCATCTGGTTTTGGAGGTTTTGGGCCCGTTTCGACAATGTCCCAAAGGCCTTGAGCCAATAGATTATTTTTCATCTTGACACTCCAGTCCGCATAATTTTCATTTCTAAGAAGTTCGAGAGGAAAAATGTTTATTTCCATATTGTCTGTCAAGTTATGAAGTACATATATCAGTCGAAATTCAGAATAGAAAGAGACACTATTGTGATATATTTCATTTTTTGTGTTATTTCTAAAGATAACATTTCTTTGACTTTCAAAACTGACAAAATTAATTAAGTTTCTATGACTTTGAAAACTGAATTATCTCTCTAACTAACTAATTTTACTACAACAAGCACTTATTATGCTTTTCTTTATCCAAAAAGAAATTTATGCTTTGCAAGAGTACTACCAAAATGTAAATCAAATGATGCCAATTATCATTTTTTATTTTAACCGGACACATGTAGGGATATCCTCATATCAACCATTATCTCATAAACCAATTAATGTATTTGGAGCACCACCAATACACTGTTTTTTTTTTTTTTTGACTAGTCTAGTCTTCACTATTATTAATACTTTCTACAAACAAATGTCCAAGAAGCAGCACTCTGACTAAATAGAGATTCAACCTCACCCTTCATGAAAAGAGAAGACTCAACTTCTACAGATAAACGTCCGAGAGATGAAATCAATTTTTTTTAATTTTTACTAAACAATAAGGAAATCAGTAAGATAGCTACGAAAATGGACGGATTACTTTTTGAAGTCTTGGACCAACTCCGATAGATTTTAGAATCTGTGACGACGTGTGATGGGACCACGTTTATCTCTTTTCAGCCACAAAAGTCAGATATGAAAGATCTTATGGTGGCGAGCCCAGTGATCTGACTTGTGTGACGAGAAAAGTTGCCTAATGCTAGGTGATCAAATTAAAAGTTGAGCTTCGCCGATACATTGATGCATGGATACGAAAAATTAACCTAATGCAAACAATGATCGAAGTAGATGATCCTACTCACAATTACGATCGTCGATGGATGACACGTGCTGTTCCAAAGCTGCATCTGCAAATTATCCCACTGCACAACCATAGTTGATGAACCTAGAGGCCGGATGGTTAGATTTATACCCACATCGCATAAGGAACCAAAGAACAAGGTGTGTCACTATATATTAAGACCTCGTTTGGAGTGAGAAACACTCTCAATCCGATCCATATCATCTCATTTCATCTTATCATTGTAACGTTTTCAAATTCTCATACAAAATATAATAAACAATTCAACTTTTTCAAATCCCTAAACAATAATAATATTAAAAAAGAACATTCTAACAATATTTTATTCAACTCATCTAAAATCATCTCATCTCACTATCTAAATGAGCTTAAATTAAGAGCAACTTGCTTAGGTATTATTTTATCTGCTCAAAACATTAGGTTTTGCACTAAGTTAGTGAAAAAAATAACAATGTTAGGGTGACTACTAAATGTGTACATTAGTACAAATGAGTTTTTTTATCTTTCTTTAATCATTTTTTAAACATCCTTAACCATTAAGAAAAAAATAAAAAAATATATAAATTCACTAATAATAAATTTCTTATAAACCATTAAGAAAAAATAAATAAAAATAAAAATATATGAGTGGGCATATTTTGTAGACATATTTAATAGCCATATTATCATTTTCTGTGAAAAAAATAATATAAACAAAAATGTAAACATATAAAAAGTACTTCTTTTGACATGATCTTCTAGACAAACTAATTAATAGATCTGCAAACACTAATTAATAATTTATTCCTTCATTTTTTTTATGTCGTCAAATCATGAAAGCAAGGTATATTATAGTTGTTGCTTGAAGAAATTAATGGATCTAACTTATCTCATAAAATCAGTTCAATAAGATAGGATTGCTCATTCCTTATAAATATGCCCAAGACTTTGTCCACAGGCAATGTGAGATTATTTCTCAACACCCTCCCTCACGTGCAAGCCAGTATTTTTTCTGGTCCTTGTCATAGGGTAAGTAGTGTGAGTCCCATTCGTCCTGTGGCAAGCACTGATACCATGAAAAAATTTATAGGCCTAACTCATCTCATAAAATCAGTTCTACAACAGATGATTATCCATTCCTTATAAACATGCCCAAGACCTTGTCTACAGGCAATGTGAGATTATTTCTCAACACCCACCCTCACATGTAGGCTAGTATTTTTTTCTAGTTCTTGTCACGGGGTAAGTAGTGTGAGCCCCCATTCGTTTTGTGGTAGGCTCTAATAGCATGAAGAAATCCATAAGCCTAACTCATCTCATAAAACCGGTTCAATAAGAGATGATTGCTCATTTTTTATAAACATGTCCAAAATCTTATCAACAGGCAATGTAGGATTATTCCTCAACATATTGAAAACAAGGTATTACTAAATGAAAGCAAACTAGGGGGGATTTCAAAGGGGTCACTTTATTACCTTTGCTTGCTTGGGATGTTGTTGAATGAAAGCAAGGTATTGGAGAGTTCATTCTCGCAACTTTTGGAAGCCGGCAAATAAAAGCAAGGTATTAGAAAGTTGGTTGTTGATTCCCAAAATTTTTGGGTGTCGGAAAATGAAAGGAAGGTATTACATTTAATTGGTTCCCTTACTCTTGTCTCTTCAGATGTTCTTCCACAAAAAAGTATTTTGTTCAAATCAGTATGGACCATTAAGGATCATTGATTCTTTACTTAATTTGAATGGTATGTGTTTTTTTTTTTCTTTTTTTTTTTCTGGGGGCTAATATGTCGTTGATTCAATGTTTTTAATAGCACTATTAGTATTAATTAACGAATATCATTTTGCGTTGAAAAATTATTACAAAAAAAATCAGGACTAAGGAAAAATTACATTTTCTGAGATTCGAAGGTAGAATACCAGAAAAGGGAATTTTTTTTAATTAACTGGTGTATCAATTTGAGTAAATGCATATATTTAAAAAACAATGATAAATACTGAAAAATCTATGCACATATTTTGGATATATAAAAAGTTGGTAAAAAATAATAAATACTTAATATATCTTTTTGTGTTTTAAATATGTTGAGAAACTTTAAAATATAAGCATAATTTTTTCTCTCAAAATTTTGATTGGAAATCAAAAGTCTTATCTACTAACAATTTGTGTTTTTAAAAACAATAAAAGAAAGGTAACATTAGAATTTGAGTTTCAACTAGAAATTAAAAAAAAAAAAAAATCAGAGAAGAAAAGAAAGTACCGTTTAAAGGAAGAAAGCAAACAAAGGTGCAAGTTACTGGCAGAACCATGGAAAACAACATTTATTTTTTGTTTGGAAAAAACCTCCAGACCAGTCGGGTGTAAAACCATCTTTACACCACCTCCAATACTTACTTGCCAGGTAAACTTTCATTTAATTCCAGTAATGTGCACAACGGAGAAGAAAGGAAAATGATAGACACGTATCTATTTTTTACAATTTTTTTACGCTATCATATTTTAAATTAGGGGTATTTATATAAAATAATTTATAAAGAGATGTGATAAAAAAAATATAGCTTGGGTGCGACATATTTTCGTTGCAAATAATCAATTTTCTTTTGCAAAACACTTTTTCTAGCAAAAACTTTTCATCACAAGATTGTCGAAAATAACTAACAATAAAAAGCCTTTGGCAACGAAATGTTGTCTTCGTCGCAAATGTTCAATTTTCTAGCAAATATTTTCCACCACAAGTTAAATATTGGTCACAAAAACCATATCAGAAATAGTCATTTCCAAGGAAAAAATAACTATTTCCAGCTAAGAGTTTCATCTCCATTGTCTATTTTGCGAATAACTCTTCTCACCGCAACTAGTCACTTGCGGCCCAAAAAAAATATTTCCTAGGAGTTATATTCACCACAACTACTAAAAAATTCAATATATTTATATAATTGTAAAACAAAGAAAATGAGAATGAGCCCGAGATGTAAGCATAAATATAAGTATACCAACCCTGGAAATCCAAATTTACAATTATATTATAATTTTAGAAAAACATGTTAAATTGAAAACCATATATTTATGCTTACCAACTCAACATCATCAAAATAATAGCAAAGAACTGAAGAAACCTAAATAACACACTAATTACATAAATTGAAAACCATAATAAGAGAATGATAAGAGGATTGGGATTTGCAAAGGCTAAAAAAAGTTAAAGGAGAGAGATAATCATGTGAAAGATTTCTACGTTCAAAACTAGGCCTGCGAATGGTACTCTGGTTTTCCAGATTTTATTTCTTAAGCCATTTGGCTTGATAATTGTATGTAGAACTCTGTTTTATTAATGTGATGCTTTTTATAAAAAAATAAAAATAAAAAGGATGGGGTTCTAGCCCCTGGCCCACGTGGTACCAAGTGGGTGGATTGGGTAGGAAACAATATTTAACCAAGTGAGGTAGGTTACGGATAGGATATCCACCTATCTGGATATCCACCCGTGTGCTCACCCCACCTATTTAAAGACAAAAAAAACCCTAACTTCAGTGTAACTCTCTAACCCTAGTTTTCCCGCCACGTCTTATCTCTAGCTCTTCGTCTTCTTCGACCTTTGTTCTCTTCTCATGTTTATGCCATTTTCTTTTTCTTCTTCTTCGTCTTCTTTGCATTGTTCTTCTATAGATCCCCCTTTGCATTATTTGTATTCTTCTTAATGTTCTTCTTCTTCTTCCTCTTCATCTTCCTCTTCTGTAAGTCTAAAGCCATGTTTCGCTAGTCACGATCCAGATATCCACGGCCACATGACGTCATTTTCTAATTGTGAACCAAAGATCCATGACTACACAACATTCTCTAGTACCAAATCAATTCTTGTTCAATTATTAATTGAATTTTCATTCGATTTTGGTTAGTTGATTTATTTGTTGATTTCGTTTGGTTTGATTTTTGTTGGATGATTTGTCATTGTTAGATTACTACAATTTTTTGTTGGATTTGGATTTGTAGCTTGGATCTTGGTCTATATCTATCTTGTTCTTTGTCAAGCTCTTGGTCTCTGTCTCGTGTGGCCAGAATCCAGATAGCTTGTTGGCCACCCACCTGCATAAGATGGGATTGGGTGGGCAGGGCCCAGGATGAAAAGAGGCCACCCGCCCAGACCGTCAGGTGGCAGAATGGCTGCCTGCCTGCCTGCATATGATATGGCATGTAGCAAGCCTAGGCAAAAATACCCATGGAAAACAACATTTATGTTTAGAAAAAATCTTCAGACCGATCAGATTTAAATCCCCAATATTTACTTGCCATGAAGACTCTCATTTAATTCCAATAGTGTGCGGATCACATAATTAGATAATCTCCTTAAAGTAATGCTACATACAGTTGTGGAGTGTGCAAGCGTTATGCAGTCATTTTGAAAAAGAGTAGGGTTTACTATTAAATTTTTTTTTTTTATGTGGGTCATATATTTGTTCACTTTTTAAAGTTATTGTACGGCGCCTGTACACTTACGACTGTAACTATCATTTCTCTTTTCCATTAGATAGTTAGAAAATGATGCACTCACAATATTTTTTGCATTCTAAATAAAATTTATTTTCTAAAATAACTTATAAAACTAACATAAACCAACAAACTGACATGGTTTTGTATGATACATTAGATTTATTTTACAATCAAAATAGTTTTACAATCTAATATACCACATTAAGTTATATCAGTTTGTGAGTTTATTTTTATTGGATCTCTTTGTAATTAAAGAATTTTATTTTAAAAAAATACTTTTATTTTAAAACATAATTGTGATAAAGGTTGTCTCTATTATTACCGTTATCCTTAACCCCGGTCCCTAACCGTGACCACATCAGTCCGTATCCATCTTTTTTTTTTTTTTTTTCATTCCCAGCTTAAAATGCAGATTAAACATGTTGCCGCAGATTGTGTTTATCTGTGAAGGTGCTTGACTTAGGTTCATCCTTATCTGCTGCATATCATGCATAGTTTAAGATGGCATTATATGAATATCATGTCTAAAAATAATTAGTATTGTGCATTAATTCTTGTAATGTACTAAAATATACTCGGTTTTCAACTGATTCAAAATTTAATTACACAATAATCGCCCACAGAACTGGTCCAATGGGCCTATTCAATCAGATTCTAACTCATTTCAAGCCCATTTGAACAAATTTCAACTAATTTAAAGCTCTTTTTTTTTATTATTTTGTTTGAGAAATGAGTTCCTTTTTATATTTCTTGTACATAAATACAAGAGAACTAAACATATATTACTTTATTAATCCTTGTACTCAATAAAAAAAATGTAGCAAATTTGAAAGATAAAAACAAGGGGTATTTTTTTTTTTTTTACTTAATTGAATATAAAATTAAATAAATAAAATAGGGGAGGATGAGTATTTTTTTTTTTTAATTTGTGGTTTTACACCAAATACTTCCATTCCCATGACCTTTTAACTTAAAAATATTTATCTTCTTCATACACAAGAGTATTTGAGGCAAAAATGATGATAAATGTGGTCAAATACATAGATTGTATGCTTATTGAAACTATTTATATTAATACTATATTCTTATTGAAATTATAAGTAAATGAAACCATACTTAAAATTATTGCATACATTAATTTAAATGCTTGAACCGCATTATATATATATATATTTTAATATGCTTTAAATAAATATTTGATTTAAAATTGTCGTGAATAGCTCTAATCAGCAAATTGAATCAATCATATGCCGATTTCAAATTGAAGTTATATTCACTATCTTTCTTATTATTATCCTCTTAACATCTTTTAATGCAACACCAAGTGATTTATCCTCAAATGGAATATAAATATCACATAATGGGATGTTGAGAGAATAATAATGATAGCCAAAAGGGATAATATTATCACAATAAATACCATTACTCGTTCAAATTTGATTCCCATTTTCAGCTTTGATCATAAGAAAACCAATGAGGTGGATCGTTCACCCCCACCTTGGATTTTAGGGCTTGTCTGAGAAGTGAGATAATATGAGAATTATATAAATAGTAGTAAAATAATTTATGGATAGTAGTGAAATGATTTGAGTTAAGATATTTTATTTCATTTTAGAAAATGAGATAAAAAAAAAGTTGAATAAAAATATTATAAAGTTAAATATTGTTAGAATATAATATTTTAATATTATTTTTGTTTTGAAGTTTGAAAATGTATTATTTTTTTGTGTTTTGTTTGAAAGTTTAAAAAAATTGCAATGATTAGATAAACAAAATTGAATATTTGTAATTAAAAAGTGTTTATATTTGAATGATATTTGGGAAGAAAATTATGAAATGTTTTTAGATGAGACAAGATGGGATCATCTCACTCCAAATAAGCCCATTGACGACATGTTTCACACAGTGGGTATCGGATCCAGACACCTACAACACAGATAAAGTGGGGGCTTGGGGTTGTGGGTAACCTTTGATGGCTAAGTCTGTTTCTTCTTCTTTAGAGAGTATTTCAGTAAGCAAAAGAGCATAATCCCTAATTCTGACCTGGAGTTCGGCTTTTATACAGCTAGCTGAGGTGGTCTTGCATATCCTGTGTTGGAGGCACCTGTCTTCATACGGGATGTTACACTGTGGCCTTTGATGGGACGTAGTTTGCATGGGTCATGTCCTTGCGGTGGATTGGTGGGCGCAACCATTCCCTGCACGTCCTTATCAAGGAGTGGGAGTCGTTTCGAGCCCACTATCGGGGGTAGGGGACCTGGCTGCAACCCCTATCCGTGCGTGTGTCAGTCTCCTTGACAACGAAGATGTCAAGAATGTCGGCTCCTCATCATTCTGTATTGACTTCCTTATTGTCTTGGCTCTGGGCTTCTTCTTGCTCAGGCCTAAGGCCTTAGCATGGATCGAGTTTGTCTTTTAAACATCTTGGACTTTTGGCATAAACTCGACTCAGCCTGAAGGGGACATGGGCATTTCTCCTAATCGGGCCCAACCAGACAAGAGATTTTATATCCTCCCCACCCTTAATCTCTCCTAATTGGTTGAAGCGGGCCGGTGTTTGGGTTTGTTTTCTGTTATTTTTCTAATGGGCATTAATTTCAATTTGGGCTTAATGGAGTGAGGATCGACACATTATCCAATAAAATTGAAATTTATATAATTGGAAAGTTTACAAATCTGTTACAATTCAAGTAGCAGTTCGTTAAATCGGATTTTTGTTGGAAATTATAGAGAGAAAGCAAAGAACTGCTTGATTCTGATTAATCAAGATGAAATATTTTGGATGAGTAATTCTATGTATAATCGTAAAGTTCGTAAACGCCATGTAATCGCTTTGAAAAAGATTAGAGTTCATTATTAAAAAATTAATTTTTTTCATGTAGATCTTATGTTTTATTCATTTTTTTCAAAACGTGATAGTTATACAATTCACGATTGCAAATATATTTTCTCGTTTTGGATAAGAGATGAACTTCTTAAATATATTCCAAGAAAAAAAAAATAAAACGTCCAATTAAAAGACAAAATCAAAAAGCATATAGAAAAAAAAAGTATCAATGGCTTTTGATTTTTGCTACACATTAACACAGTAAGAACCATTATAATTTTAAATTAAATAAAAATATCAATAATTTTTTGACATAATTAATATGAAAATATTCCACATCAACAATATTATATGTATAAAAAATAAAAATTATAAATAGAATTTCTCATAGATAATAAAATAGATTTTATAATGCATTTAATATTTCAAAATTCGAATAAAGATTTTATTATCTTCGTCGATAATTTTACATGATATGTTATGTATACAGTACAACCATGCAACGCCTGTCCGAGCCATCAACAAGACACGTGTCCGCCCTATAATTCGACTTTTTTGCCGCTGCAAGACACCTGCAAAATCGGCGCGCTGGGCCTTTTTTGGCCTTTTCTTCTCAACTAATAAAATAGTCCTTGCCTCTCCGTCGACTTTCGCTGCTCTCTCTTCGCCACCAGTTCTCTTTCTTTACTCTTCTGTTCTCGCGCAGAAGCTTCATCAATGGCTTCTCCTCCATCCTCTGCTACGGCTTTTCTGCTTCTTTCCCTCTCGGCTCTGTTTGTAATCTCTCCGGTTCACTCACTCACATGTACTTCCCAGAGCTTCACCAACAATGCCGTCTACAAACAGTGCCTTGACCTCCCCAGGCTTTCTTCCTACCTCCACTGGACCTACGACCAGTCCAACTCTTCCCTCTCCATCGCTTTCATCGCCCCTCCGCCCAAGTCCGATGGCTGGATCGCGTGGGCCATCAACCCAACTGGGACGGGCATGAAGGGCGCCCAGACCCTTCTTGCCTTCAAGTCCGACGGCGACGCCATGACGGTCAAGACCTACAACATAGAGGAAATAGGCCCCATCACGGAATCTAAGATCTCCTTCGAGGTTTGGGACCTGAGTGCCGAGTCCGACGGCGGTGTCATGAGGCTCTTTGCCAAGGTGAAGGTCCCCGGCAATGCACAAACCGTTAACCAGGTCTGGCAGGTGGGTCCCTCCATCACCGCTGGCTTGCCGGACCAGCATGAGTTGCAAACGGCCAATTTGAACAACAAGACCACGCTAAGTTTGGTTGGGGAACAGCTGGCCTCTCCCTCCGGAGGGGATTCCAGGACCAAGATGAAAAATGTGGGTTTTGTTTTCCCTCTTACTTCATTTCTTTCCCTTTTTTTTTTTCCATTTCTTTGATTATTGGAACGGATTCTCTTTTTTTAGTGTTTTGGGAAACTGTAAATTCATGGTAAGGGGGTTCTGGGTGCCCAGGAGCTGCAAACTTTTCGGGATAGTTTGTGGGAGTACCTTTTAGATTGGATGTCTAATAGTTGTTATTTTCTCTCTTACTTTTCTCCCTTAGGAAAAACTTCAAAATTAAGAGGAAAGTATCTTTAATTTCCATAAAGTTCTAGAGAATATTTCAGTTTCAAATATTTATTGTTCATCAGGGATATAATCATTGGGAAGTCTCACGTCAATTAAATCTAAAACAAGTGCAATATTTATTATTCTTGTTGATATCTCGTATAGTTTTTTGCTGCAATTTTGAGAACATACAAAGCTTGCTGTAACCCTTTTTTATTGGCACGCTTGCTTTATCCTTTATTTATGTTAATCGATTCTGTGGATTGTTAACAAATTGCTGAATGTGTCCTGTCTTTCTCTTGGGTGCCAGATACATGGAATACTGAATGTCGTCAGTTGGGGCATTCTGTTTCCTATTGGGGCTATCGTTGCGAGGTACATGAGGACTTTTGAGTCTGTGGATCCGGCATGGTTCTATCTTCATGTTTTGTGCCAAGTATCTGCTTATGCAATCGGGGTGGCTGGCTGGGGGATTGGTCTTAAGCTTGGAAGTGAGTCAGAGGGGATCCAATTCACTAATCACCGCAATATCGGGATAGCCCTCTTTAGCCTCACCACAGTGCAGGTAATGTCATCTCACAGAATGTGCAAACATGGTATCTTTTGCTATCTGGTGATTAGCCAGTTTTGTATGTTGTCGTAAGCTCCATAAAGAAGTTGTCAATGACTCATTGGTGATTGTTGTTTCTTTATGTATTAAACTGAATTTCTTATCCGAATGTTTGATATTAGTATTCAAAGCCTTAGTCGAGCTTTCAGATATTGAAGTTGCTAGATGCTCAAAATATTGAAGAGGAATTAGGTATGCTATAGTTGCCACTGGGACTTAAACCTTTTGGTCAGCCTCCGCTTTATTTTTTCTTAATTAATGTTGGAGTTCAAAGAGTTTTCGGCCTTTTTTTTTTTTTTTTTTGCCTCAAAGATATTAATTTGTAAGTGAAAGAAACTGTGGAATGTTAGAGCTCCACATTTCAGGTTGTGTTGAGTAATGTTGCTGTATTTTGTTCTTGTTTGTTTACACATCTTGTTGGCTTCAAATGGTGGGATTTGTATACTTTAGCAACATGCTTTGATGCCTAATTTTCTACTGATGGAACATCCTTGTTTGGCTTCTACAGATCTTTGCTTTATTCTTGAGGCCAAAAAAGGACCACAAGTACCGCATGTATTGGAATATCTACCACCATGCCGTTGGATACACCATACTTGTCCTTGGCATACTCAATATTTTTAAAGGTTATTACATCTTGCAACCTGCAAAGAAATGGAAATCAGCTTACATAATTGTGATCATTGTATTGGGTGCGATTGCCTTCTTGTTGGAAGCGATTACATGGATTATAGTCTTGAAGAGGAAATCCAGCAATTCCACCAAGCCCTAGATGGATTCAACAATGAAGAAGGCAGGCATTAGTTGCTCATTTAGGTTCAAATACATTTGGTGCCGTTCTCTCATGGCAGATACTGATTTTGTAATATCCTTCTCTTCCTGATTTGTGATATAACTGTCTCTTCCAAACTTTTGTTTGGTTTGTGTATAACAGCTTGATTTCTCTAGGATATTATACACGTAAAGATTGTTCAATCTTTCAGCCATACATGTCTTGTGTGTTCCAAAGGTTTGATTGATGAAACTTTCTATGATGCATGCCTAATGACAAGAAACTTGAAGAGAATTATTCATCCATGATTTCCCGTTACTTTTTTATCAGTATCTAGAATCTTATTGCTCTTACTTTCTAGATTGCACCCATCACTATCAGAATACTGAAAAGGGATTCCTCTTGAACAGCTAAGTGCCTTCAGCTCCTAAAAGCTCTTTTCACAGTCCCAAAGGTCTTACTTGATTTCAAAGTGGTTGCCAAAGTTATAGATTGTGTGCATAGGTACTGTATCAACAAAACAGAAAACTCAAGTTTCTTCCAAATGGGGATTGATGACCTTTCTTTTGGAATCCTAAACTTGCTGACTAAGCACTGAAGTCCCACTTAACTCAAATTTTACCACCAAAACAGAGTAATTAAGCCATTTTTACGCTCCTTTGTGGGATTCTCTCTCGATGCATCGGCCTCTCCCTCAATACCAGGAGAGTCATGCCCTTCCTCTGAAGGATGGTTGTCAGGGTTGGTGCAACTTACCTAAATATGTGGAAGATTACAAAAATAAAAGAAAAAAGAAAAATTGACATAGAAGCATTTTATTATGCTTTTGCTAAAGTGATGTTTTGATGATAACCTCTAATCCACGCGTATTCCACATCCCCTTATCTATGTAATAAGTACGTTTTTTTTCACAAATTCGATAAATAACGATTTTTTTTAATTATCTTATGAAATTAAATAATCTAATTTTGAAAAAAAAATATATATATATTTGATGAATTTGATTCTATCCTTGAAAAATTATTGGATAGTTTGGACCATAGCCTTTGAAAAAGGAAAAAAGGGGGGTGATTTAACTTATGAGTAATGTTATATACAGTCAAGAAGTTCGTAAGTATCGTGCAATCGTTTTGAAAAAAATGAGGTTTACTAGTAAAAAATTAATTAATATTTTATGTGAATCTTATATTTATTCAACTTCGCAGAGGAAAAGTTGAAGCAAGCACTTGAAGCAATGGAAGCCCTGAAGAAGGAAAACGAGGACCTGCTGCGAAGGAATGCCGAGTCCAGCAATACCGCTGTACCCGCCCATAGCGAGCAAGGTGAAAGGGAAGAGCAGTCTAATATGGAGTCGAATCTGGGGCAAACGGAAAAAGAAAAAATGCATGACGAGCTAAAGGAACTAGCTGAAAAATATGACGAAATGGCAAAAAAGATAGGAGGATCTTCTTCAGTGGAGTGCTTGCTCAATCAAACAGACCTCCCATACAGAGAGCGAATTATGGCCGTGCCCCTCCTGCCAAAATTCAAAGTACCCCAGATAGATATGTACGATGGATCGAAGGACCCAGTGGACCATTTGAAGAACTTCAAAACCCATATTACGCTCCACGGTTTTTCAGGGGAGATAGTGTGTCGAGCTTTCCCTTTGACCTTGAAGGGGACGGCTAGAGGGTGGTTCAGGGCCCTCAAGCCACGGTTGATAGATAGTTTTGAAGAATTAGCTAAGCAGTTCTTGATACAGTATATGCCCAGAAGAAGGCGTTGGCGTCCGGCCGCCTACCTGCTAACGGTTAAGCAGGGAGAGGATGAAGACTTGAAGACCTACCTAACCCGTTTCAACAAGGAGTGTCTGATAACTGATGATCAAGATGAAAAGATCACCTTGCCGCCTTCCTAGGCGGGATATGGTCCCGGAGTCCCTTTATGGCAGAACTAGCTAGGAAGACCCCGTCCACTCTCAGTAATTTATGGATAAAGCGGATGACTTTGTCAATGCTGAAAATACCCTGCAAGCCTTGGTGAACCCATGGAAGGCGGGTGGTAAATCAGAACGAAGAGGTGGGTAGATTGACAAGAAAGCTAGCAGCAGTCGTCAAGAGAAAAGACAAAGAAGAGGCCGGATTACAATCCTAGGCTTATACATAATAATTTAAATGTTCACGAAGATGAAAAGGAGAAAGAGGAAAGGCGTCCGCCCAAAACAAGCAGTGGTTGTTACTGCAAATACCACCAAACGGCATCTCACTGGAAGGAGGATTGCACGACCATGAAGAAAAGAGTCACAGAGTTAGCAGGAACCAGGGAGTTAGAATGGATGGTTGCATAACGTTCAAAACCAAGAAGACGCTAGGAAGCTAGGCAAGAAGCTAGAAGAAGTAGAAGTCTTGAACAACGGCGTCGGGCGCGTAGCCGCCACTATGATGGGAACAGGGCGCCCATGAGAGGCGAGAGGGGCATGCCGCCCATTGGAGAAATTTGGACCATAGCAGGAGGATTTGCAAGCGGCGGTATGTTCGCTTATAGCAGGAAGGCGCATGCACGAAAGGCCAGGTATGAGGAAATTTACATGGCAGACAGGGTTCCTAAACAACAAAAGCTAGGCGTCGACAGAAAGATGATCTCTTTTGGGGAGGCAGACTGTGAAGGAGTATTATACCCGCATGACGATGCCATAGTAATCACACTTGTGATAGCCAACTACACAACCAGGCGGGTACTAATCGATAATGGGAGCTCTGCAGATATACTATTCTGGGAAGCATTCGTGAAAATGGGTATTGACGCCAGTAGACTGAGGCCTTCTCCGACACCGCTGAAGGGTTTCTTTGGAGATACAATCCAACCCGTATGAGCCATCACCCTCCCTGTGACTGCCGGATCAGGGGCGTGAACAGCAACTACCATGACCGACTTCTTGATAGTAAAAACTCCATCTTCCTACAACTCTATATTGGGAAGGCCGATGCTTAACCAGCTCAAGGCAGTCACTCCACATACCACCTCAAGATAAAGTTCCTGACTGATAATGGGATAGGAGAGTCGTAAGGCGAACAAGCCTTAGCACGGAAATGCTATGTACATGAACTAAAGAAGTGCCACAGCGAAGTTTGTATTACAACCGAGCAGGGCGAGGTGCCAACCCCCCCTTTTCCTCCCTCACCAATGATAACCTTACTGGAGGATGTGGAAGTGAGGGTCGAGAAGGATCAGCAGCATGCTGAGGTTAACGAGTCATTGGAGCTTGTAACATTAAACCCAAACCGCCCTGAATCCACTACACATATCGGGACCCATGTGCCACCGGCGAACAGGGAAGCACTGAAATAATTATTGATCGAGAACGTGGACATCTTCTATTGGAGTCATGAGGAAATACCGGGTATAGACAACGAGGTCATTGAACACCGCTTGGGCGTGGATCCTGCCCACAAAGTAGTACATCAGAAAATAAGGTCGTTTATGCAGAGAAGTATGCTGCCATTAAGGAAGAGGAAGAGAAGTTGCTTGCCGCCGGTTTCATCAAAGAAGCTCACTACCTAGAATTGTTATCCAATGTAGTAATGGTGAAGAAGGAGAATGGGAAGTGGAGAATGTGTGTAGATTTCACTGATCTAAATAAAGCTTGCCTAAAGGACAGTTTTCCTTTACCACGCATCGACGTAATCATGGATGCAACAGCATGACATCGTGTGTTGAGCTTCATGGATGCTTACTCAGGATACAACCAAATACAAATGCACCCAGCAGATGAGGAAAAAAACTTAATTTATTACTGACCGAGGGTTGTACTGCTACCAGGTCATGCCGTTTGGGTTGAAGAACGCCGGAGCAACATATCAAAGGCTGGTAAATCGAATGTTTAAAGAACAGATCGGGAAATCGATGGAAGTTTATGTGGACGACCTCTTAATCAAAAGTAAGGAGTTCGCCCAGTACCTCAATGACTTGAGGGTGGCATTTGGAATCTTACGCCATTATAAAATGAGGCTGAACCCTGCAAAGTGTGCTTTCGGAGTAGAGTCGGGAAAGTTTTTGGGTTATATTGTATCTGAAAGAGGAATTGAAGCCTCTCCGGAGAAGATAGCTGCCATACTCACCATGAAGCCGCCGAAAAACCTGAACGAAAACCAGCAGTTGGTGGGTAGAGTAGCCGCCCTAGGGAGGTTCATTGCCCGTTCAACAGACAAATGTCTCCCTTTTTTCCAAGTACTGCGTAAGGTGAACCTGTGGAACGAAGAATGCGATGAAGCATTCAAGAAGCTAAAATAGTACTTGACCAGTCCGCCACTCCTAAAACAACCACAAAAGGGGGATGTACTCTTCGCTTACTTGGCGGTTTCCCCAAATGCCGTTTCTACAGTCCTAATAAAAGAGGAGGGAACAGTCCAGTATCCTGTGTACTATTTCAATCGAGCTCTTAGAGGAGCTGAAGTAAGATACCCGAAGATTGAGATGCTAGCTTTTGCTCTAGTAACGGCGGCTAGAAAACTTTGCCCGTATTTCCAAGCACATACAGTAAGAGTACTCACGGAGGCCTCTTTAGCAAAAACTCTGAAGAAGCCGGACAGCTCTGGAAGGTTGATTGGGTGGTCGATAGAACTAGGCGAATTTGACTTAGAATACCAAGCAAGGAAGGTGATTAAAGGACAAGCTCTAGCGGACTTCATAGCAGAATTCTCAGATTTCCCTCAGGAAGACACGGCGACCCCAATGGGAAAACTTTGGCAACTTTTCATTGATGGCTTGTCATGTAAGGTGGGTGAAGGACTGGGGATATATTTGATAGACCCCAATGGCAACAAGCAGTACTATATGGCAATGCTGGTTTTTAAAGTGACAAACAATGAAGCAAAGTATGAAGCACTCGTGGCAGGACTCTCCATGGCAGCCAAAATGGGGGCGACCGAGGTAGAGGCAAAATCAAATTCACAGATAATTGTAAACCAAGTCCTAGGACTGTATGCAACGAAAGGGGAAATATTGAAGAAATATCTAGAGCGTGTCTGGGAAGCTCGCGATCTCCTCTCATATTTCAGCATAACTCAAATCCTGAGGGCGAACAACGGGGTGGAGGACAGGTTGGCTCGCACAGCGTCTGGTATGGAAGAAGCACCACTCCCATGGGAAGTAGAGCGAAGAGTTATCGCAGTCCCAGCTATTGGAGCAGAAGTGGGTATTTTGGGTGCCAGCATCCCTGAATGGGCGAACGAAGTGGTCAAGTATCTGGATGAGGGATAGCTACCAGAGGAGAAGGAGGAGGCGAGAAGAGTGAGGAGAAGAGCGGCAATGTTCCTGCTCATTGACGGAATCCTTTATAAAAGGGGCTTCTCCAACCCACTGTTGCAATGTATTTTCGCGCAAGAAGTTCAATATGTCTTGGCAGAAATACATGAAGGGATATGTGGAAACCATTCGGGAGGAAAATCTTTGGCAAGGAAGGCGGTAAGGGCAGGATACTACTGGCCCAATGCGTTAAGGGATGCTCAAGAGTTCAGAAGAAAGTGTGTCAAATGCTAGGTGTATGCGCCCGTACAGCATGCCCTTCCAGAAGGGTTGACATCCATCACCGCTCCCTGGCCTTTCGCCTAGTGGGGTGTAGACCTGGTTGGACCCTTCCCGCTAGGAAGAGGCGGGGTGAAGTTCATGATCCTAGCCGTGGATTACTTTACAAAGTGGGTCGAGGCAGAACCCTTGGCCTCTATAACAACTAAGATCGTGACAAAGTTCCTATGGAAAAACGTTGTCTGTAGGTTCAGGATCCCCCAGAGCATTGTAAAGGACAACGGGTGCCAATTTGACTCTGACCATTTCAGAGAATGGTGCGCGGAGTTGAAGATTAAATTAAAGTACTCCTCGCCAGGCCACCCCCAAGCAAACGGTCAAGCGGAAGCAACAAACAAAGCATTACTCTCAATCTTGAAGAAAAGGGTCGCAGAGAAAAATGGAGAATGGGCGGAGGAACTGCTCGGGGTACTTTGGGCGTACAGAACATCAGCAAAGACCCCAACAGGGGAAACCTCATTTACATTGGCTTATGGATAAGAAGAGTAGCTCCAGTTGAAGTGGAGCTCCTGACTTACAGAACAAGTCATTTTTCAGCCACCCAAAATGATAAGAAAATAGAAGAATACCTCGACTTGGTTGAGGAAGAAAGGGAAATGGTAGAGGCCAGGGTATTGCAGGAAAAGGCCAGAGCTAAGTAGTATTTCAACAAGAAGGTAAGGCCCAGGACTTTCAAAGTAGGAGATCTGGTTCTGAGGAAAAAGGGGGTAATCGCCCAGAGTGAGGGAAAAATAGGGCCCCAATGGGAAGGACCTTATCTGGTAGTAGCCAACAACAGGCCGGGGTCGTACTGACTGAAGGACAACCAAGGCAGGGAGCTACCCCATCCATGGAACGCAGAACACTTGAAGAAGTTCTATCAGTAGATGATACACTATGTCCATTTATCGTATTTTTTTTTTTTTATTTCTGTTAAAGACTCATTTTGTCTGCATTTAGATTATTACGTTTCATGTTCCCGAACACAGTAGCATCTATATTGACTTGTTGTTTCTCATAATTTGTGACGTTACTCTTTGCAAAGAAAAAAAAAGGACGCGAAGGTCATCAGACCACGCCGACCTTAAACACCAAAACCAAGCCTTAGCAACTTGTGGTGCCACGAAAAAAAAAAGTGCGCGGAGGCTATCAGACCACGCCGACCCTAAACACCAAAAACAAGCCTTAGCAGTTTGTGGTGCCATGTAAAAAAGGGCGCGGAGGTCATCAGACCACGCCGACCCTAAAAACCAAAAACAAGTCTTAGCAGCTTGTGGTGCCATGTAAAAAAGGACGCGGAGGTCATCAGACCACGCCAACCCTAAACACCAAAAATAAGCCTTAGCAACTTGTGGTGCCATGTAAAAAAGGGCGCAAAGGTCATCAGACCACGCCGACCCTAAACATAAAAAACGAGCCTTAGTAGCTTGTGGTGCCATGTAAAAAAGGGCGTAAAGGTCATCAGACCATGCCGAACCTAAACACAAAAAACAAGCCTTAGTAGCTTGTGGTGCCAGGTAAAAAAAGGCTCGGAGGTCATCAGACCACGCCGACCCTAAACACCAAAAAACAAGTCTTAGCAGCTTGTGGTGTCATGTAAAAAAGGACGCGGAGGTCATCAGACCACGCCGACCTTAAACACCAAACACAAGCCTTAGCAGCTTGTGGTGCCAAGAAAGAAAAAGGGGCGAAGGTCCTCAGACCACACCACTCAAACATACAATATTTGAATAGACTAAAAGCTAAAGGATAAAGCGACGTAACAAGTGCAAATCATTACACGCTTCAAGACAAACAAAAGAGTTCATTGCCAATAGAAAAGATAAAAAGGAAGGTACATCAGTATAAGAAAAAGGGGGGGGGGCGAATATTATGAAGCATCATCAGGCAGTGGCAGTGGGGGAACTCCAGCAAAGGCGTCAGGCATCTCTCTTCGCCCAAAAGTGTCAGCCCGACGGAGGTTGTTTTCCTCTAAGAGGAGTAATTCTTGGTCCAAATTCACAAGATCCATGGCCGGATTAATCAACAGACAGAACCTGAGCCTCAAGATGCCAGCACCATAACCGTAACCGAAGGCATGGTTCCTTATGTCAGGAGTACAAGTCAGTTGGTCTCGCAGCCGGTTGATTTCAGTCTGGGCAGCAACAAGCTCACTCCTTTTCTTGACCAGTTGCTCATCCTTGGCAACTGCTAGAAGCGACGCTTTCCTAAGATCCTCTTCCAGATCTCGGCGATCCTCCTTATATTTAGAATGACGTTCTTCAAGCTCTTGTAGGTTCCCCTGAGCCTATAAAAGATCGAGGGCGTCAAGGCAAGCCTTCTCCATAGCAGCCGCCAGTTCTCAAATTAGCTTCTGGATGCGGTCCTGCAATAAGGCCAACTCTTGGCCGGCTGAGTCCCGATCCTCGCCGCAAGAAAGAAGCTCAGACTTGAGGGAAGAAACCTCAACCCCAAAACTTTGCCGAGCTTCAGAAAGCTGAGACCTCGCCGAATCTCTCTTAGATTGAAGGAGTCGCAGGGCGTGGTCATCTTTGTCTTTCGCCACTCGAGCAAGGCGGGCAGATTTGTGAAGTTGGAGAACTTCTTCCTCACGAATCTCTAAGTCCCCTTGAAGTTAATGTGAGTAATCCTCTAATTGCTCTAGCATTACTTCAAGTTCTTTCACCCTCTCGACCAGGGCAACCCGTTCTGCCTGCCATCCCTCGGCGGCTTCACGCATCTTGCGCTGTTCAAGGACTTCGTGATCCGCCACGATCCACACCGCCAAATCATTGATACTCTGCAGAGGAAAATAATACCACTTGAGTAAAAATTACTAGATGATACCAGGAAAGATAGGGAGAAAATAAGTAGAGAAGCCGCCACGTCGTACCTTGGAAAACCAATCCTTCAAGTGGTCGGCCATCTAAGCAATAGCCTCAGTCTGAACATTAGTAGAAGAAGAAGAGGCGTTGCCACTAGCATCACCCCCGGGCCCAGGCAGGGGAGCTGAAGCGAGCACTAAGTTTGAGTCCACCCCCTCTCTGGCGGACTCTCGAGGCAAATAATGGGAGGTGGAGACTCGGTGCGAGTGGGGACGCCCTCGATCGGGCGAACTTCTTCCTGTAAAAGATTGCCCACTTCCTCCTCAAGGAAAGAACCTATCCCTTCCCCAAGAGATAAAGAGCAGTGAGAAGGGATAGAAGGTCCCTTGCCACTCCCCGCCGGCACATGGGTACTTCCCCCAGAGATGGTGGAAGGAGGAGTCTCTGAGGGGGTCTGTTCGCCTCTCATTTCAACACGGGCAGTCTCATGGAGGGGAGGCGTGTGCTCAACAGCATTAACCTATTCTGCCTTGTGGGCACCTGAGTCTCCACGAGCTCCCAAGCCCGTGACGCCATCCAGGTTTAAAGTGGCAGCAACTTCGGCGTCTAACTCGCCCTTCTTGACTCGACCTTCCACAACAGGGAATTCGAAAGTAGGGGAGGCGGTCAGTGGATGAGCGGGCGGGGAGGCCTTGAGTCGGAAAGTGGCTGCCAGATCAAAAAGGGCCATACTGGCCAAACCTTCAACATCCAACAGGCTGAAGGACCCTGACTTCACAGAAGAATCGCGGGGTGGTGGAAGGGTAGCAGCAATTGGCGGGGTCGACTATTGAGCCTGGCTACCCCCTGAAGGGACAACAGTTTCATCCTGCTGCTGAACAGGTGTGCACCCCTGGACGCCCTTTGATGGCGCCATAGTTTCTAAGGGCGTAGGCACCTGGGCCCTAACACCCTTGGAAGCCACCACACTTTTCTTTCAAGGCGGCGACGAGTGAGGGGAACCCTCGGTACGAGCCCTTTTCTTTTGGCTCACTTCATCGTTCCTCTTCTTGCTCCTGACCTCCCTTCTCTCCTCGCCACCTTTTTCTTCGTCTTCTGGGAAGGCTTCGGCATAGGAGCAGGAATCAAGTCTGAAACCATGAATTGGCACCCTTGAACTTGGGCACCGCTGGGGGACATCAAAAAGAGGTCAATATTCTCAGGAGTCAGAAGGAGGTCAGTCTTCATATCATCAAAATGGGCCTCGGCCCAGGTATGAACAACTTTGATTCGGGACAACTCCGACGTGATAGGGGCGGCACGGATGACCAAACAACTTTCTCGTCGGGAATGGGGCGCCAAATCGCCCTGACAGGAAAATCTTGAATACGGGCCTCATCGGCGGGAAAATCCCAGTTCGTACCAAAAATAAAGAAAAATTTAGTATTCCAAGTCTTAGCGTTGGAATGACGAGTCTCAAAATGAGCCAAAGTTGGCCCCCTGTCCTTTTTGCGGAAGCTAACAATATTACCTTTACCCGGCCGCAAGTAATAAAAAGACAGAAACTCCCGGAAGGTCAAGTCAGGGTAGAAATCCCCAAGAGGCTCTAAAATCATACGAAAAACAATGCAAGCACAAAGATAAGTCCTCAAAGAGTGAGGATGGAGTTGGGCGGGAGCCAACTCAAGCAAATCCAGGATATCGCGAATCAGAGTAGTTTTACCTACGAAACCCTCATTATCGCAGCACCTTGACTCGGGAACCTCAGTCACTACCCCTTCAGGGATGTCGAGCTCTTCCTAAAGAACAGGAAGGTGCTTCGCCTGAAGAATAGAGTGCCACCGGGAGCCCTTGAAGACAGTGCCCTTCGGGGACGAAGAAAGGTGGGTTAGAGGTATCACCTTGGTCAGCCATTAAGGGTAAAAGAAAGAAAATGCAAGAAAACGAAAGAAGCAAGATGGGCAGTAACAAGAACAAGAAAAGAAGCACATAGAAGAGAACGAGCGAAGAAGGAATGGAGAAAGAAGGAAGGGATACTTAAAGAGAAAGGATGCGGAACGTCAACAGTTAGAAGCAACATGATCTGACACTAGGAGTAAAAAAGTGAACCGCCACACGAAAACTCCTTCTCGTTTCGCCATGTCAACAAAAACCGAAGAGGTAACCATAGTAAAGGAGGAAAGGTAAAACATTACTAGGGGAAGAATGTGAAGGGTCGGCGGGAACCCAACGATATATAAACGGGCCGGCCCTATAAGGACAACCACATAACATCCTGAACGCCAAAAACTCCTCATGAGCCCACAGCAGAGATCCCATAATTATTAATTCCCCACGCCATAAGGCGAAGAGAATTAGTGGGGTAGCTGGAGGGTCTCCTCTTGTATGAGGCCCATTATGAATAAGAGAAGCCCAATATGCAAGGCCAAAGAAGCCAGAGAGTCCAGGGCCCAATAAAATCATATACTCACGTGCAGCGTGGTACGAGAAGATGAGGATAAGTTGGATAACCATGCAGATACACAATCTTTTCAGTTGGGATCTCATGCAGATACGTGACCAGTTCAACCGATAGACTCGGTACCAGATAAACGTTATATCAAATCTTATATATACCAGGTAACCCTCAATTGCGATGGGAGATTACTTTTTCTTATTTGCGGAAATCATCTAAAAACTCTCACTGACTTAAGCATCGAAGTTTTCTCAGGTGTCCAACGCCGACCACACTTTGATCCTTATGTAGGTTAGCGGTTGCAGACGGGAAGTGAGACACGTCCTTTACAACGCCCTTTATGCTTGTTGACAATGATCATGTATTATTTGATTTATGAATGAAAGCTTCTTTTAAAAAAAAAAGTATAAGAAAAAAAAAGACGACTGTCAGTCGCTTTAGCATTTCGGTTTTTAAAATCTTAGTTCGACTTTTATTTTGATTCGACTATTACTACGCGTAATATATGCCGTTGCAATTGAACTCTCAGATTCGCAATCCCAGATCACTCGTAGTGGAATAATTCACTCTCAAATTTGCAATCCCGGATCACTCGTCTTCCTTCTTCGATCCCCCAAGTCTCTACTCTCGTACGGGCACCAATGGAGTCCATTCCGAACAGGGGGGTTCGTGGATCAGAGACCAGCGGGCCAAGATCCTCAAGGCCTCGTGGGGGCCGCTGCAACGACCGATGCGATGGTCATGGAATAACGACGACAGAGAGCAGAGGAAGAGGATCCCAGAAGAGTATGAGCGACGCAAGAAGCATCTCCACGATCTCTACCTTGCCCTCAAGGCCGAGTCCGTCTTGGACTTGCAGGACATTCTTTACTGCATGGTCCTCTCCGAGTGCGTTTACACAATATGGGACTCTGGAGAAGCTTTTGATGGGTTGAATAATGAAAAGTTAGCATAAAACTATATGGGGATGGATAGTGGTCTTGAATCTTTTTTCTTTTATACAACAAAATGTGTTAACCAAACCAGTGAGAATTGATTGTTGGTTTACGAGAGAGGTGAGAAAATGGGAAGGCAAACGAGGATTTGGAGAAGATTGTGTTTGTGTATAATATAAAGGTATTATAAAATGATTCGAGATTAAAAAAATATATTAATATATTTATTGATATGGAAATGAGCGGTGTTACTCACCATTCCAAGTTAACGTTCGGCTAAATTGATATTTTTAATTTTTAATGGATATTTTTTTATCATTTTAAAACATTTTTAAAAAATAGAAAAAAAAATTATTAATACACTAATAGTCACTTCCTTAACTATTAAATAAAAAAAAGATTAAAAAATAAAATAAAATACATGAAGTGTCAAAATGAGAAGACAAATTGAATAGGTAAAGTATCATTTTTCTATGGAAATATACGACGCACATTCATAATAACGAATAACAAAAATGCTAGAGTCACTGAATGTTGGGTCCCGATTCCGACAAATTTTATTTTATTTTTTTAATGATTAAGGAAGTAATTTTTAGTGATGTTGTGATTTTTTTCCTTTCTAACAAAATAAATATAGGAAAACACTAAACCCACCGAGGGTTTGTCCAGACAGTCCTGATAGGATTTATTTATTTATTTAATAATTAAGAAAATATTTTTTTAATAATGTGCATTTTAAAAACAAAATGTCTAAAGGTATAACAAAATGTAAAATCAAAAAATAAAAAGGCCAAATGGCCTTCTAAAAAAAACTTGTCGGATTACATCCTCGATGGTTACAACACGACTCATATGTTAAGGTTAATTATAAAGAAAGATGTTAAAATAAATTTAAGAAAAAAGAAAAAGAAAAATCATGCATAGAAAAGATAAAATATAACAACAAAGAAACATCTTGAACTGGACCCAAAGAAAAATACATAGAGATTACATGCCTTTTACTTTTGAAAAATTCTATTTGTAAGCAGTCTAAGACTCTAAAGCATACTCGTCATACAGTCGACATGGCAACTGTCAAGATTTGATTTATAAGAGAAATTTAAAATTTAACGAGATGTTTAAGAATAAGGTGAGATGAAATTTTATGAATAGTAGAAAAATTATTTAAAAAATGTAGTAAGATAGTTTGAATTATTTATTAGATTTTGAGAAACGAGATAGAAAGAGTTGAATAAAAAATATTATGAAATTAAATTTTTAATATTATTTTTATTTCGAGATTTAAAAAAGTTGAAATATTTTTTATTTAAAATTTTTAAAAATTGTAATAATTATTTTAAAAAAATTATAATAATTATTTTAAAAATATTTATGTTTGAATGATATTTAAAGTGAGATGAAATTTTGTGAATAGTAGAAAAATTATTTGAAAAATGTAGTAAGATAGTTTGAATTATTTATTAGATTTTGAGAAACGAGAGAGAAATAGTTGAATAAAAAATATTATGAAATTAATTTTTTAATATTATTTTTATTTCGAGATTTAAAAAAGTTGAAATATTTTTTATTTAAAATTTTTAAAAATTGTAATAATTATTTTAAAAAAATTATAATAATTATTTTAAAAATATTTATGTTTGAATGATATTTAAAAAATAATAAAAGTCTTTTACAAATCAAGTATTCTCATGAACGGTATAAAGGACGTGCCTTACATGTCTACTCTACGACACAAAATAGATGTCACTTGAAATGGCCTCTCCACAACTGAGTCAGGTACAACGAAGAAGGCGAAGGTCCAACTGTCTCTGCATTTTCTTTGGACATAGACACCTGTCATTTATAATTATCTCGGGCTTTCGCGAGGCAATCAGTGGATTACCTTTAACTTTGTTTTCCCTCAAGCCCTGTTCCACACGGGTGTGTTCGGCTCCTATATTTCCTGAATTTTCTTTGAAGTTATTTCTCTTCTGCCAACGTATTACTACTTCATTCTGTTAAGTAATAATCTTTTGGATTCGAAGGGGGATGAGGAGGATTTTAGGTTTGTTTTTTTATATAGATACTGTTAAATTCTTAATTGCAGTGGGCGGGCGGTACCCGCCGGTAGCCTGAAATTATCGGTCCAAGAAACTTACTCTCACTTCTTAGTTCTTATTAAATCTAAGTGTTATATGTCTGCCTATGTATTTTTTGTGTTTCCTTCAAATGTTTTTTATAAGTAATGTTTATTTGTATTTTTTCCAAAAAAAAAGGGATTCTAAATTTTGTGGTTTATGATATGCCTTCCTTGTATCCTGCTTGTTGCAGGTACTTGTTGGCAGAAGCAGGTGACACATTATTTGCTTCCTTTGTCGGAACAAAGCAGTACAAGTAAGCATGGCAGAATGTATTTATCAGCTTCTATTAGTCTGTATAATTTTTATGATTTTTATTTCTATTTGTTTTGTAAAAATTGAGGGATGTCATGGCTGATGCAAATATACTGCAAGGTGCTATCTTTCATGATTCCGTGGAAGATGCTGAGGAAATTGATGCTATCAAATCTAAACAACATGAAAGTCCAACTGGAAATTCGGAATACTTAGGGAATCCCCTTGTATCGGCAGATATCAGACTTCAAACAAAATAAGACGAATACAATTCTTTCTCTCTCTCTCTCTCTCTTTTTTTCCTGAGTTCCCAGATCTATCTGAACCAGGTGCTCTTGCACAATTTCAATGAAGCTGAAGTTTTTGATGCCCTCAAACAGATGGATCCTGCTCAGGCCCTGAGCACCAGGGCCTGACGGTGTGGCTGCTTTATTTTATAAAAGTAATATTGTGGGTAAAAATGTTAGTGTTGCTGTGTTAAAGCTCCTTGAGTGTGGGGAATTACCCACTGTTTTAAACCACACTTTTATCTCTTTGATTCCTAATAAAAAAATATCTTGTGCATGTTGCTGATGTTAGGCCTATTAGCTTGTGTAATGTCCCATACAAGCTGATTTAAGATTCTTGCTAATAGGTTAAAAGGTGTTCTATCCCATGTCATATCCAATTCTCAAAATGCTTTTGTCCCGGATTGTTTAATTACTGATAATGTACTAGTTGCTTATGAATTAGTACATTATTTGAGAAGGAAGAGAGAGGGGAAAAAAAGGGTATATGTCCTTGAAATTGGATATGAGTAAAGCATATGGTAGGGTTAGTTGGGAGTTTTTAGAGCATATTATGCTTAAGACGGTTTGATCAGGGATGGGTCAATCTTGTAATGATGTGTGTCAAAACAGTTTCTTTTTCAATTCTTATAATGGTACACCAAAAGGACCCATTTTCCCAACTGGAAGATTGAGGCAAGGGGATCCTTTATCCACTTACTTTTTCTTAATGTGCACTGGGGGACTCATTTGTTTGCTTCAAAAGGCTGATGTCTAAAATCAGATTCAAGGGATCCAGATTTGTAGAGGTGCTCCTAGGATCAATCATTTACTTTTTGCAGATGATTGTGTCCTGTTCTGCGATGCTGAAATGAGTGTTAATATGAAGATCCAACATGTGCTGAATGTCTTTGAGCAAGCCTTGGGTCAACATATTAATAGAACCAAGACATCAATTATTTTTAGCAAAAATGTTTCAAGACTACAACAAGATGAGTTACTATCTTTGTGGGGAGTCCAACAATTTCAGCAATATGACAGATATTTGGGACTTCCACCAGTGGTTGGGTGCGAGAAGATCCAAGTCTTCTCTGAAATAAAATACAAGGTGTGGCACAAATTAAATAATTGGAAGGAAAAAGTTCTATCACAAGGTGGGAAGGAGATTTTGATCAAAGCTGTTGCATTATCCATTCTTACATATTCAATGAGTTGTTTCAATTTGCCAGATGGACTTTGTAGGGATCTGGAAAGAATGATGGCTAAGTTTTGGTCGGGTCAAAAGAAAGACGAGAATCGAATCCATTGGGTGAGTTGGAGCAAAATGTGTATGCCAAACAAAAGGGATGGATTGGGTTTTAAAGACTTAAAGTTGTTTAATATGGCCCTTCTTGCAAAACAAGGGTGGAGGATAATGTGTCAGGAGCATACTTTGCTTTATAAGATGTATAAGACAAGAGACTTCCCAAATTCAAAGTTTTCTGAAGCAAAACTGGGTCCAAATCCATCGAATGCATGGAGAGGCATTTGGGGGACTATTGAGTATTTGAAGAAGGGATGTAGATGGAGGGTTGGAGATGGGGCATCAATAAATCTGTGGCTGGATTATTGGGTCCCAAATATTAAACATTTGCTTCCTTTTGTTGGTAAGACAGAGTTACCTACTCAAACCATGGTTGATGACATTATTGACAAGCATACTTTGTGGTGGGATGTGGGGAAGATAAATCAGCTATTACCACCTCATGTGGCGGCAGAAATTTTTAAAATCCTTCATAGTCCAGGAAGAAATGTGGACCAGTTAATATGGGAACATGAAATACATGGAAACTTAACTGTTAAAAGTGCTTACAAGTTTTTTATGGCTCTACAGCAAGGGAACAACTCGGGTGAAACTTCCACTGTAATTGAAAGGCATCGGCTATGGAAGGGTCTTTGGGATTTAATGGTTCCTAATAAAGTAAAGATTTTGGATGGAGAGCTTGTAGAAATGGTTTACCCACAAAGGCCAACCTTAGAAGAAGAAATGTTGTGGATGATGCAAGATGTGTTTTCTGTGGAATAGAGGATGAAGATATTATGCATGCAGTATTTAGATGCAAGTCCATAAACAAGTCCTGGTCTGAGGTGGGTTTGCAGCTGAAGTTGGGCACACGGCATGTGGATTTTGTGGACTTTTTGGGTGCTGCACGGAATAGAGGAAGTAAGGAGGAGGTAGAGAAACTTTTAATGATTGCTTGGAGTTTCTGGTATCGGAGAAATCAGAAGCAATTTGAAGATGTGGACATCCGACCAAATGAAGCTATTAACACTGCTTTATCCCTGTGGTCAGCTCACAAATCTGCCAAGCATGGTGGACAGCTTACATATGGGGGGAATCTGTCAAGGTGCTGTGCTCCTAAGGGTGGTTTTCTAAAGTTAAATGTTGATGGGGCAATTTTTTGCAACCAACATACAGCTGGTATTGGTGTTTTGCTAAGAGATGAAAAGGGAGAAGTGTTATTTTCAGCTAGCAAGAAGGAATTACCAGTAAATAAGTCACTCAAAATAGAATTGGTGGCCATTCTTCGTGGTTTGCAGCTGTGCTTGCATAGAAGTATTCCTAATCTGGAGGTGGAAACAGACTCCTTGATATTGGCTAATAGCATCCAAGATACAGCTTTGTTATCTAATTCTTATTTGGGAAATGTGAGGAAGGATGTTAAGGAACTGATGATGCGGTTTCAGAGTTGTTCTATTAAGCATGTTAGCAGAAATTTTAATGAATGTGCTCATCAATTAGCAAGATATGCTTGGCATGTTGATGATTTTATGTATTGAGTTAATCTTATAATCGGTCCGACCGACCTCTATGAAAGAGCAGCCTCCCCATAAATTGATGCCACGTAGACTTCCCATCTAAATTACAATGGAGCAGCACTACAGCAAATCCTGATCACCTCATCTTCTACAAAAAAATCTCTGCAAATTCATCTCTTTGACGTAGCAGTGGCAGAAAATGGGTATTAGTCTACTGGAGACAATTCTTCATGCTAAGCAAATTATTCAAAGGTGGTCTCCCTCTAAGCGTCAATTTTCAATGACCGGTACCGTATTAATCAACGTTCCAAAAGGCCATTCTGCCATATACGTGGGAGAGAAAGAGAAGAAGATGAAGAAGCGCTTCATGGTTCCGATATCCTACTTGAAGCATCCTTTGTTCCAAGACTTGTTGTTTAAAGCTGCGGAAGAGTTTGGCTTCGATCACCATAGGGAGAAGGCTTGTCCGAGAAGAGAAGCAGAGCTAGACGGAAAGGTAGACCCAGAAAAAGGAGCTGATCGGGCTCTGAGTGTAGTAATAAAGCCCACACTTTTCTTTATTATTATCGCCAGCAAATTAAATTGTTCAATTTGGTAATCTTTCAATTTGGGAAAATGATCATGGGGAAAAGCTGCTGAAGATTCTTCATTTCTCGCTTACCTCTTGTCCCATATAAATTGTTATAAAAAGAGAGAAAAAGGGCATAGCTTTTTATATTGATTGCTTGTAGCAATTCTGCTGATCGTCGTCATCTTCTTTTTCTACAATCAAAAATCATTTTTGCAGTTTGCTTTCCTTTGGGTTTTTGGTCCGTAAACATCACTTTCGAAATTGAAAGATTACCATGTATGTGGCTGAGGGGATGGCGGCAACAGACAGACGATGACGGACGACGATGATAAGGGGCTCTGAAATGCACTCTGCGGCTGCTTGAATGATACAGGGCTGCTGAAGGATGCATCCCATCGGGTGTAACAAGGAGATCTCTATATCTCTATATGATATGGTATGATAAGCTTCATCATACTTAAAATAGATTTGCTGATGTGGCAGGTTCTCATTGAGGTCTATTAAGGCCAAAAAAGCAATCGAACCGCTCAAAAGCGTTCCTCGTATGTATTTGGGAGGGACCTATCCCACAATTTATTGTGTCCATTGTATGGGTTGATAAACTGTCTTTGTAATGTTTTCTTGATGAATGAATGAGATGCTTTGTTTAAAAAAAAAAAAAAAACAAGTTGAGACAATCAAATGCCGATTTCAAATTGAAAAAAATCTATTCACTATTTTATTATCATCCGGCTATCTACCTTATTTAATCTGGCCTCAAATAATGGTCCAATTACCATTTTTCAACTCATATTTTGTCATTTTGGGCTTTAAAACCAAATTGTTCCAAAATGAAGAAAACCCAGCTCGAACACGCCGATACAACCAATCAGACTAATTTCTATTGGCCTGGTCCAATACTAAAGCCTACATGGTTGACCTCGATCAGGTCTAATAAGGGTGGACTCACTGGACTGACTGAATCAGTCCGGTCCAAAAATATTAGCAAGTTCTAAAATTAAACATGAGCTATAGGCACGACAATAACGTTATAAACATGAACAAGTAACCTTGTAGCTTGCCAGACTAATGAAACATCTTAGAACTTAGAAGTCATAAGATGTTTATTGCATCAAGAGATAAACTGGGAGAACCTTCTTGGATTGGGTTTCCTAATTTTCATATATGAGGTATAAGATTTCGAGTTGGGATCCACTTCTCATATTTGTCTCATTTCCACCGTAAATCCTAGAGTTGAGTAGAAACTTTGAGAACCTTGAATCTTTTTCCATTGCCAAAATATGTCTAATTCGACAAAATTGAAGAGCGTAAAATTATATTGAGTGAACATCAGTTTAAAATAGGAAAAATAACAACATGCACAACATATATAAGTTGGCTGACGATTCATTAGTCATGTGTCCCATTAAAAAAGAACTTGTCATTTCTGGTTAGTATGCCACATATTAATGAAACATTATAATCTTAAAGCAATGGCTTCATTTTTCTATTGAAGATGCGTGAAGTACAATAAGTTGCAACATACATATCAACAAGAAGGCGAAACTGCATCAATGCAAATAGGACTATGGGAACACCAGCCAAACTAATAATAGGAATAACAAACTCTGATTGTCCACGAAATATAAGTAAAAGAGCAGCAGAAAAGGCTATCATCATAGTTGTAATGGAGAAGAAGAGGGTGAAAAGGCCTATTATCATCCTTTTAGGTAAGGATTTAAGAAAATCTTCTTCTGCATAACGTGCCGTGAGAATTCCCAAAAACATCAACACTGAGGTTGAGGAAGAAAAGAGCGATAGGGAATCATTTACTATAAAGATCTTAAGCAATTTGTCATGCATGAGGATTGGCAAGCCTGTATCTTGATTGTTACCACCGGGAATAGTAAATGCTGCCGCAAACATAATAGTTACAATGAGAGCGCCTACCAAAGAGCAAGAAGTTGCAGTCTCCTTCATCCATTGCTCTCCCTCTTTCTTCAATTTTTGGTGAGTCACAGTAAATAATTGTTTGGGAGTTAAACCGTCTTTGTTTAAATATTCCTTATTAAAGAGAGGGCAAATGCGTTCCACCTCCTGCATTTATTAAATAAAATATTTGGAAAAAATCACAACTATAATATTGCAAAAGAATTATCCATCAATATTGTAAAAATGGTCATATGTATATTATGTTCCTCTTAAAATTTGTAATTTTTTCAAATTTAATGATTTTATTTTATTTCCGTAATGTAAATCTGAGAGTGAGAATTTTAGCTAATTTCTTATAATAAAGAATCATATTAGCAGCAATCTCGCAACACCAACAAACGTCATAGAATGCAAAACAAAGTGATTCTATATATAAATATAATACTTCCAGCGTCCTTGAAGTTTCTAATTAATTAGATGATTCCATATATAGTAGAGTTCTTAAAATCACTGTTTTGAAGTGAAATGATACAGATTTTTCCACCCACATTTCCTACATTTCAGACACAAAGAATTGAGAAAAGAAAAGAAAAAGTTTAAAAAGATAGCAGCAAATTAATGTTGTCATGGTAATTTCTCTACCTACCAATAATTTTGGTAATAATCATAGATTTTAAGACACATTAAAGTACAACAAATGGAGTCGAAGGCGACTGAGTTTAAAAAGGTACTGTTGTTGTTCTCCTTTCTCTCTTTGAAAATCTATCACTAGATCAGTTTAAATAGTGTACCGCGTATAGCCCACAGCGAAATAATAAAGGAGGGAGAGATGGATGGAGCTAACCTTAAACCATTGAACTTCTCTTTGCATTTGCAAAGCTGCTCCTCTTATGTGATCGATAGCAGTATGTTCTGTTAACATCCCTGCCATATGCAATATGGTATTTTTGGATATATCTACCGCATTCAGTAGAACATGCTTATTTTTTAAGCTGTATATAAGGCTAAAGATCCTATGTTGCCGATGCAGGACGGCACAATCGAATATGCCCCTACGATCAGTAACATCACCGATCAGCAAAAGATCTGAATTTGCTTTGACTATTTGGTAAACAAATTCAAAGTTCCCTCTCCTGATAGCATGGAAGATTATTGGCGCAATAGTCTCATATCGATTTTCTGGACTTGTATTAGTTGGTATCGCTTCACACATACGAGACAGAAGTTGTTGGAATTGGAGACGTGCCAACTTCATTTCATATAAACGCTTAAATCCTAATTAATTTGGAAATTACAAAACATTAATGATCAAGAATAACAGTTTTTTATAAAAAATTATATGGATGCAATATATCATACCCAAGAGGTTCAAGAGACTTGAAGCCAGGAGGCGCCATAGAGCTCGCACTGCAAATTAAGTAAAACCAAAGCTTACTCATCAATTAGATCAATATAATTATTACTAAATGGATATTAAAAAACTAATCTAATCTGTTTCTTCCTTGAAAAGATCATTATTCCGACAGAAAAATGAAGCCACCCAAATTTTGATTGACATTGTCAGGAGTACTAAAACAATTGAGGCAAAGAAATTAAGTTTAGGCATTAACGTACGTACCTGATCCGATAGTGTTTTGTTGACCATTTTGATTAATGTTCAAACGGACTTGATCGGTAGCAGTACCAGCACTTGAATTAATGTGTATACCTTCCCCCACCAAAAAAAGCTATTATTCGGTTGAGTTGAAACAAGAGAATTAATAAATAAGTATCTGATACACAAAGTCTGCATTTTCTCGCGGCGGGATATATAATATATTTTATATTATATCTGTAATGTACAAATTTTAACAAATAAACTTTGAGTTTTTGTAAAGGATTTTGCTACGTACAAGCGAAATTGCGGACAGACATGCGTACCGACGTTGATGTGTATCACATTGTCAGATTTTAATGTTATTAAAAAAAAGAAAAGAAAAGGAAAGGGATAAGAAAACACTCAGAGATCAAGAGAGAAAGCTTCATCTTTCTCGTCCCTGAGAAACTCAACCTGCACGCAAGTTCACAAAATCTCCATGTTCTTCTCCATTTGCTGTAGATTTTCATCTCCATCTTCTGAAACATTTTCTCTGGGTCTCATGGAACCCCTTTCCTTCTTCACTCCATTGCATTAATTCCACATATATAGTTCCTGGTTTTTTTTTTGGATTCTACCTGGTGCGGGTAACATGTTTGTCCTTCTATTTCAATCAATACTCATAATTTACCAGTGTTTTGCCTCTCAGACGTACACTTTTTTGTATTCTATTTTTTCACTGCTCTCTTGAGTAGGAAATGTTTAGAGTGGGAAATATATATTGCAGAGTTTTTCGGGAAAATGAAGATGGGAATGGGTTGCATGGTTGGGGTCCTTCAGATCTTCAACCACAACCAGATTCTCGGCAGGTTGAGAAAAACACGACGAAGAAGGTAGCTCTGATTTACGATGCTTATCGCCGTTAGAGATTGTAGATCCTTGAAATTAGGAAGTTCTAAGATGGGTTTCAGAGAGGAGGTTGAGAAAGAGTCTGTGTGGCTAGTTTTCGAAGGTCTGGGTTACAAGAAAGAGTCAGTTACTTGAATCATCATCCTCCCTCTTCTGTAGCCTCTGTACCTAGTTTGAGAAGGAAGAACTCCATGGCTTACCGACGTATTGATGTTGGGCTGTAGTTATATGGATTAAAAAATTCGAAATCCTTTGGAACGGTTTGTTTTATTTATTAGAGGCTAACTTTTCTGACTTACCACATTGGATCGGTGCGTCTATAGGTGGACAGGACCGCTTGCAAATAGAATTTCTTTTTTGGAAATATCTTCGAAGTATGAAGACTATGTGATTTTCTCTTATATTATTAAATACTTTAAAAGTACTTTAATTATAAAGGTAAAAATAATAATATAAATAATAAATATGAAAGTTATTTGGGTTAATTCAAGTACAATTGAGATTTATACTGATTGTTGTTGAGTATTGTGGAAACTGGTCCAACGCTCGAGCGGAGTCTCTACCTGCTCGAGTGAATGCAAGTCAGAGAGGTTCGCTCGACAACCGTTCGACACACTGCTCAAGTGAAGGGAAGTCAGAGAGGGTCGTTCGAAGATCTGCTCGACTCATGGCTCGAGCTATTGAGAGAAACAGGTTCGCTCGATGCGCGCTTGACACGCTGCTCGAGCGAACATCACTAATTCTGCTAAAATTAGGGTTTCCGCCGCATGAAGTATAAATATGATTTGTTATTGACTTGTGGCCGTACAGAGTGAATAGTAGTCGCCTAAACTATTGTATTGTGATTCTTCAAAAAATAAAAATCCTCTACAGCTCCCGTGGATATAGGCAATTTGCCAAACCACGTAAATCATTGTGTTGTGTGTGATTGCTTCTTGTGTGTGTTTACTTTTACGTTATTGTCATCGTTTTTTCACAACAATTGGTATCAAGAGCCAAGGTTCGGGTCTAAGAAAAAACGATAGCTGGAGCGGACGTGAATGTATTAGGGATCGAGAAGTTCAATGGCACGGATTATGGATACTGGATGATGCAGATAGAGGATTACCTTTATGGGAAGAAACTTCATCTTCAACTGTTGGGGATAAAGCCGGACAGCATGTCAGTTGCTGATTGGAACCTGTTGGATTGACAGGTTCTGGGGGTTATTCGGTTAACCATGTCAAGATCCGTTGCTCACAACGTCATCAAGGAGAAGACAACTGCGGATCTCATGGCGGCTTTGTCAGGTATGTATGAAAAGTCGTCAGCGAATAACAAGGTACATATGATGAAAACATTATTCAATTTGAAGATGGCGGATGGTACGTCTGTTGCACAACATATGAACGATTTTAATAATATCACAAATCAATTTTCGTTTGTTGAAATTGAATTTGATGATGAGATACGTGCATTAATACTATTGGCATCACTGCTAAATAGTTGGGAAGGCATGAGAATGGCTGTCAGTAATTCTGTCGGTAAATCTAAGTTGAATTATGATGATATTCGTGATTCGATTTTGGCTGAGGAGGTACGCAGGAGAGATTCAAATGAGACCTCGAGTTCAAGTTCAGAACTGAATGTTGACTCTTGGGGGAGAGCACAAGACAGGAACTCAAACAGAGGCTGATCAAAATCAAAGAACATGGGTAATAGCAAGTCAAGGCTTGGTCAACAGGCAATTTGCTGGAATTGTGACAAGGCTGGTTACATAAAGAAGAACTGCAAAAGCCTCAAGAAGATCGAGAATGACAGTGCTAATGCGGTAACTAAAGAAGTACAGGATGCGCTATTGCTTGCAGTTCATAGTCCAGTGGAAGATTGGGTATTGGATTCAAGGGCTTCCTTCCATACATCTTCCCATCGAGAGTTAATGCAAAACTATATTGCAGGTGATTTTGGGAAGGTGTACCTGGCTGATGGGGAGGCTTTGAACGTGGTGGGAATGGGAGATGTTGACATTGCACTCCCTAACAAGAACAAATGGACCTTACAGAAAGTCAGACACATTCCTGAGTTGAAGAAGAACCTCATTTCTGTTGGACAGCTTGATGATTGTGGCGATTCAGTGGTGTTCTCAGATAGCACCTGGAAGATCACAAAATGGGTATTGGTACTAGCTCGGAGTAAGAAAGCTGGTACACTCTATATGACTACTGGTTTGAATAATATTATTGCTACTACCGTTGTAAAGAGCACAGCAGATTTGTGACATTGCAAGCTTGGCCATATGAGTCAGAAGGGCATGAATGAACTTCTGTCTAGAGGCAAGCTACCAGAACTGAAGTTAGTTGATTTCAGTATGTGTGAGAGTTGCATTATGGGGAAACAAAAGAATGTCAGTTTCTTGAAAAGTGATAGAACACTGAAGATAGAAAAACTGGATCTTGTGCACACAGATGTGTGGGGACCTTCCCCAGTGGCATCCCTTGGAGGTTCTCGTTACAATGTCACGTTCATTGATGACCACAACAGGAAGGTATGAGTTTATTTTTTGAAGCATAAATCTGATGTATTTAATGTGTTCAAAATTTGGAAGGCCATGGTTGAGACAGAAACAAACTTGAAGCTGAAATGCTTGAGGTCTGATAATGGTGGTAAATACATTGATGGTGGGTTCAAGGAGTACTGTTCAACTCAGGGTATCAGAATGGAGAAGACCATTCCTGGGACACCACAACAAAATGGAGTTGCTGAACGTATGAACAGAACCATAAATGAACTTGCTAGAAGCATGAGGCTGCACGCTGGGTTACCACATACTTTCTAGGCAGATGCAGTCAGCACTGCCGTCTACTTGATAAACAGAGGGCCATCAGTTCTGTTGGATTGTGGTTTACCTGAGGAGGCTTGGAGCGGGAACGAGGTCAAATTTTCTCACCTTAAAACCTTTGACTGTCTATCTTATGTTCTTATTGATTCTGAGGCTAAGTCAAGGAAATGTTATTTCATTGGCTATGGAGAAGAGGCATTTGGCTATCGTTTCTAGGATGATCAGGGTCGGAAGATTATAAGAAGTAGGAATGTGATTTTCAATGAGAATATTGTGTACAAGAACAAGACTAGTACAGTTGCTGAAGCAGCTCCTCAGGAGTCTGATTTTGTGAGACTGGATGGCCTACCAAAGGTCACAGTGCAGTGCATAGATGTGAGTGATGGGGAGAGTAGGTCCAGCACACCCATTCCTATTATTCCGCAGTCAGATCTAGAGCCGTCCACTCCTTCAGCTACAGTTCGCAGGTCAGTGAGGACTATTCGTCCCCCACAGCGTTTTTCACCTACTTTGAATTACATCCTGTTGATAGATGGTGGAGAACCACAGAGTTATGAGGAAACCTTGCAAGATAAAAATTCTAGCAAGTGAGAGTTGGCCATGAAAGATGAGATGGATTCCTTGTTAGGGAATCAGACATGGGAGTTGACAAAACTTCCATCAGGGAAGAAGGCATTACACAACAAGTGGGTGTACCGGGTGAAGACTGAGTATGATGGCAGTAAGAGGTACAAGGTCAGGCTTGTTGTAAAAGGCTTTCAGTAGAAGCAGGGCATTGATTACTCTGAGATATTTTCTCCTGTGGTAAATATCACAACTATCAGGTTAGTTTTGACTATGGTTGCTATTGAAGATCTATTTCTTGAGCAGTTAGATGTGAAGACAGCTTTTCTTCATGGAGACTTTGAAGAAGACATCTACATGCACCAACCTAAGGGGTTTGTAGTACAGGAAAATGAAGGTTCAGTTTGTAGACTGAAGAAGAGCTTGTATGGCTTGAAACAAGTTCCTAAACAGTGGTACAAGAAATTTGACAGTTTTATGTGCAGTGTAGGGTACATCAGATGTCAGGCAGATCATTGTTGCTATGTCAGGTAGTTTGACAATTCTGACATTATTTTGTTACTATATATGGATGACATGCTTATTGCGGGGGCTAGTATTGATGAGATCAATAATCTGAAGAAGCAGATGTCAGAGCACTTTGCTATAAAGGATTTGGGAGCTGCAAAGCAAATCCTTGGTATGAGAATTGTCAGAGATAGAGTCAAAGGCACGTTGAGACTCTCATAGGCTGAGTATGTGAAAAAGGTACTCAGCAGATTTAATATGGACAAGGCCAAGCCAGTTGGCACACCCTTGGGTAGTCAATTCAGACTCAGCAAAGATCAGTCACCAAAGTTAGAAGAGGAACAAGATTACATCAGTAAGATTCCTTATGCCTCAACTATTGGTTCACTTATGTATGCTATGGCTTGTACTAGACCAGATATTGCCTATGCCGTGGGAGTTGTGAGTAGATACATGAGTAACCCAGGAAAACAACATTGGGAAGCAGTGAAGTGGATTTTGAGGTACCTAAAAGGCTCCTTAAAAATGTGATTGTGTTTCTCAGGAGAGGGCTTAGAGATGCAGGGCTATGTTGATGCTGATTTAGTTAGAGATGCTGATAGCAGAAAGAGTACCACAGGGTTTGTTTACACTTTGGGTGATACTGCAGTTTCATGGGGTTTCAATCTATAGATTACAGTTTCTTTGTCAATAACAGAAGCTGAGTACATTGCAATTTCAGAAACTGCAAATGAGATGATTTGGCTACAGGGCTTCTTGGAGGAATTGGGTAAAAAGAATCAGAAGGGCACTCTCTATAGTGAAAGTTAGAATGCCATATTCATTGTCAAGAACCCAGCGTTTCATTCCAGGACCAAGCACATTCAGATCAGGTATCACTCCATACGATCATTGTAAGATGACGGACAATTGTTACTTGAGAAAATTTGTGGAAATAAGAACCCTACTAATATGCTGACAAAGGGTGTTACACTTGAGAAACTGAAATTGTGCCCAACTTCAGTTGTTCTTCTAGCATGAAGATAGGGGCAGTGAGTTGTAGAGGTGGAGGATATCATGTTTGAGGCAAAGGGTGATACTGTGGGTGTACCAGTCTCTAAGTGGGAGAATTGTTGAGTATTGTAGAAATTGGTCTACCGCTCTAGCAAAGGCAAGTCAGAGAGGTCTGCTTGACAACCGCTCGAGCGGAGGGAAGTCAGAGAAGGTCGCACGAAGATCTGCTCGACTCATGGCTAGAGCTATTGCGGGAAACAAGTTCGCTCGATGCGCGCTTGACAAGCCGTTCGAGCGAACATCACTAATTCTGCTAAAATTAGGGTTTCCGCCGCATGAAGTATAAATATGATTTGTTATTGACTTGTGGCCGTACAGAGTGAATAGTAGTCGCCCAAACTATTGTATTGTGATTCCTCAAGAAATAAAAATCCTCTACAGCTCCCATGGACATAGGCAACTTGTCGAACCACGTAAATCATTGTGTTGTGTGTGATTACTTCTTGTGTGTGTTTACTTTTACGTTATTTTTTATCGTTTTTTCACAACAATTGTATCATTTAATAATCAATCATAAATTTGTGTTCACAAATAATTCATTTAATAAACGAATTAAGTCGAACACGGGTTTGATTAAACTGATTTCTAACGATTTGTCGACAAGTTTTGTTTACTCGCAGGCTTAGTTGGAAGGGGGTTCAATATATATTATGTTATCACCATGAATTAGTTGCCATCCTTGAAACTATCAAGATGAAATATTGTTATCACCTAAAAGGCTTCTTAATTACGATATCAAATTTTTTTTTTTAAAAAATTTATAATCAAGATGAAAACTTTTAAATTAAGCTAGGTTTCTGTAAAAGCGAAAGGGCTCATAAAAAGCTGTATATTTGGATCGATAAGTGTTTTGAGATACGTCTCTTACATAATCATAGTGTGAAAAAGTATGCTTAGATAGAGAAGTGTTTTGAGATATGTTTGGAGGCACAAATTTTTGTGGAAGTTTTGGTGAAAGCTTGTCTTAATTTTTGTGTTTTTGTTTTAAACCACGAAAACAATTAATGCAAATGATTAGATATAAATGGGTGATGACACATTTACGATTATTTTATAATATTATTACAATGGTTATGACAAAATTTGAAATTCAAATACGTAAAAGACCCCAATAATTAATGGAAAAGCTGCTAAGAGATAAAAAAGAGTGGTACTAACAGTGCTTGTAGATCCATTGTTTCCAAAACACCATCCCATAATTTCCACTCTCGAATGCATCAGTCGAATTATAAGCTAATACCTCCAAAGGGGACATATTTGATAGATGGTCCAAGGAAAAAGCCAAACGAGGACAACGCTCCATTAAATCCAAAGCCATATCTTGCACGATCATCATGATGTGTTATTGCATATATCCAATTAATTAATCCAATCATCAGAAATTACGGCCAATGAATGGTTAGAAGAGAATGCAGTAATAGTTACCTAAATCTCTGTTATAAATACTACTGTTAAGAAGTGAAGCACCCTGGCAGCCTTCTTCTGCCGCCAGATCTTCCAACGGAGTTTGAGAATAGAGATAGCGAGCCAATTCTTTATGCCCACAGGCCATAGCCAGAGCAACTGGAAGATAGTTGGCAGCATTTGTAATGCTGGCCAACCTCTTGTTTTTTCTAATCAGGCACTCTGCCACCCGGTAATTACCACTATTCATAGCTGTTTGATGTAAAGCTGTATCCCCGTCATCGTTTAGCACTATTGTTTCCAAGTCTTGTTCTGAAATCATATTGACCAACTCCTCCACTATATGCTCCTGTTCAGCATCAACAGCAGCGTGAAGAACCGTCCCACCCAGAAATGTAGTCATTCTTGCTGTCAATGCATGGGGGTGGAGCTCAAGGAATTCTCTTGTAGTTTTCCAATCACCCATCGACACAGCCTTGAGTAAGGCCACATAATCATCCCTCTCTGGCCCTGCCATGCATATATATAAGCTTCTTTTTTTCTTTATTTTCTTTTTTATCTCCAATATTTGTCATATTATACATAGAAATATGAAATAAATTAAACGAAACAATGTCTTCGGCACGTTCGTACTTTCAAACAAAGTACTACTACTACATAATGATATCATCTTTTGTATGCATGTGTCGATTTTAAATTTCAGTACGTATATATATAGGATTTATCTAATATATATATAATGATATTAATGCAACTTATGTTATAACTAGTAAACTTGATAGTGTCACTTCTTTTCATGGATTAGGCTATAGTCTAACGTTTGTCAGTCTAAAATAGCCCAATTAATTAGCCATAGGCAAAGCCCATAAGTTTATTTATGTTCTATATATGAAGATGCAACCCAACCAACTGAGTGTTCAATGTGGGCTTTGTTCCGGCTATTCTCGTATAACTAATAAACTTACCACTCACAAATTTTCAAACCCAATAAAATGTTTAATCAATCTCTGTTGATTTTTAACGTATCATAATTTTTTTGAGAAAAAATCACAGATTATCCTTGAAATTGTCACTTATTTTGCAAAATGGCAATAAAGTTAATCACCAATCAACGTTATCACATCACCTCCAAATTACATAAGTAATTTAACCCCTTGTTAAAATTCTATTGTTGACTTCGAGATAATTGATAATTAAAAAATAAGTAATGCACTGACATGATCTAAAAAATAAGTAAGAAGGATGATCAAGTTTTCCAAATCTTATAACCTAGTCTCGAAATTTTTATCTTTATTGAAATCTTGTAACCTAGTCTCCAAATTCTTTATCTTTATTATTTATTTATTTGTTGTGGTTGATTCTTTTTATTTTCAAGCTAGTGTCAAGGACACACCATCCATACACATCATTGACATAGCAAGATTTGATATACAATATTTAAATCTAAAACCTAAATCATGATAGGTACTTTAAGATAAATCAACTAAAATAATTCATTTGTACTTCTAGTCATGGTGATTCGAATTTCAATCCTCAAGTTTCAGGCCCTGTTTAGATTCAGAGTTGATCTCAGCTCATCTCATGATCTCATCTAATTATTACAATTTTTTTAAATTCTCACACAAAATATAATAAATAATTCAATTTTTTCAAATCTCAAAACAATAAGAATATTAAAAAAATAATATTCTAACAATATTTTATTCAATTTTCATCTCAACTCACTATCCAAATCTCACCTCAGGGACAAGAAGAACTACAACTAAGTTACAAGAGCTTTAGATTAGCTACTGAGAATTTCCTAATTTTCCATTTAATTATATGCCTATTTTTTTCTTCCAATAATGTTTGTGCATATTGAGAGAGAGAGAGAGAGAGAGAGAGAGAGAGAGAGAGAGAGAGAGAGAGAGAGAGAGAGAGAG
>QEOT01000670.1:227619-269994 GCA_003123785.1 Pterocarya stenoptera
GAGAGAGAGAGAGAGAGAGAGAGAGAGAGAGAGAGAGACCTGGGTTGTCTAAACTTGAAGAGTTCCCTTCATTAATTATCGAATCATCATCTTTCTGTATTAGCTTGTCTTCTCCATTACTTTCCATGAACATTTTACCCAACATTTTCCAAGCAATTTTGGAAGAACTAATTTTATTGATTCTAGATAGTATGTCAATACCACACGAACTTTGGATTGCATGTAAAGCCGCATCATTCAACTTTCTCCAAGCCTCGAATTCAACGACATCATCATCTGGTTTGGGGGCTTTCGAGCCTGTTTTAACAATGTCCCAAAGACCTTCCGCCACTAGGTTGCTTTTCATCTTGACACTCCAATCCTCATAATTATCATTTGTAAGAAGTTCAAGGGGAAAAATATTTGTTTCCATGCTGCTTGTCAAGTTATGATCAAGTGCACATATTAGTTGAGACTCACATTAGAAAGAGACACTAATAATGTGATATATCTCATTTTTTTAAATCAAGAATTTAATGTTATTCTATGGAATATATTTTGGATCTTGACTTTGAAAAATGATAATTAATTTCTCCGACTAAGTGTGTGTGTTAGGGATTGCGTTAACATGTTTTGGACTGCGATGGTAAATAGAGTTTTTTATAGTAGAGTTTTTAATTGTAGAGGTTTACTAAAAAGCTTTACTGTTGAAAATTAAGTTGTTTACTTTTTGGAATTGTCCGTTGCTTTACGCTAGTAATGAAATAAAAAGTTGAACAGATTCATCTCTACGCTAGCTGATGAATGCATAGTACAAGAATCTGATGAAAAAGAAGAAGTAGATCGATCATACTCACAAGGACGGAGGAGGGGCTTTTCCAAATACAACCGCTTGTAAATCCCAGATTAAAAGTAGCGATGATCACCGGTGGAAGACGAACTTAGAGAGACGGGTATTTATATATATATATATATATATATACACGTCCACCCACCCTGCATGGCGCTCATAGATCAACCGAAGAACATGCTTTTAATTAAGGTCGGTCATTGAATATTAATTAAGAGCAACTTGGGTATTATGATCTATATTTCCACAGACATAAGTTTTTGCACCAAGTTGTAGAAAAAAATAAGATAGAAACAAACGTACTGTAATATATATATATATATATATATATATATATTAGACATTTGTTTAAACAAGAAAAATATATAAACGTGTTAGGTAGCTAGGTATATACTTATAAGTCATATACTTTTCATTTGAAAATTCAGGAATTCAAAAAGTTAAAATATTATTTTATTGATAACTTTAAAATTTCATTGGCAAACAAATTAATAGGACAAAGATTAGCTGTACATGTGATGACAGCTAGCCCAACTAACAAATTAGAATCAATATTACTACTTGTCATGCTGATTAGAAATTAAAATCTCAAGTTTGAACAACGAAAGAACTACTTTTGAGTCAAAATTAAAGTTTTGAATTCAGTTTCGGGCCTTCGGCGACTATTCGAGATATTGGAATCAATATATATCACTATATATATATGTTTTAATATACCAATTTCGAAATAATCGTTATATACATAAGTTATATTATATCTATATAAATAATTATATATAAAAAAATTGTATTTTAAAATAATAAAAATATAATTTTAAAAACATACATACATACTTGAAAAATTCAATAATACTTCTCAATACAAGTTTCAAAAACATATATATATATATATATATACACACACACACACACATGAAAACTTCAATTTGTTAAAAAAAAAATCATTTATCTTCATCTAAAAGACAATAATATATACTTCTCAATCCATGATTCCATGGGTATATCAAGATACAATTTTATTCAAGAAAACTAAGAAGATAAAAGGACAGAACCAAGTAATTAACATAAATAGAGTGGAAAAGTATATAGTTAGGGGTTAGTGTTGATTAAAAAGTTGAAACAACTTCATGTGCAAACAAAACCACAAGTACTAGATTAGACTGAAGCAAACAGCCAATTTAAAAGAATGCAAACAATCTCAACTACCATTTGTAATGTTTTCTTAATTTGCTCATTCAAACAAAAAAAAAAAAAAAAAAAATCATTCCAGAATGGCAACTACCTCAGAAAAGATTGAGATCTTTTGCTAATTTAAAATAACGATATGCTCTTCAAAATGGCAACCCGAAAGAATAATAAACATTAATTTTTTTTTTTATATAGGTAGAACTAATTATAAACATTAAGGGATTGTTTGGGAACACAAATCATCTTACCTCTTCTCATTTCAAAATTTCTAATAATTTCTTCGCTAAAAATTATTTAAATACAAATACTTTTCAATTTCAAATTTTAAATTTTTTCATCTAATTATTATTTAATCAGTTAATCAGCACAAATTTACCAAACTTCTAAACAAAACCCAAAAGGCAATATAACTTTTTTAAATTTCAAAACAAAAATAATATTAAAAATTACATTTTAAAAATATTTTAACTTTATAATATCTTTATTCAACTTTTTCTTACTCATTTTTCAAAAACACAATCAAGCATCTTAATTTAAACTATTTTACCACTATTCACAAATCATTTTACTATTATTAATAGATTTTTCATCTCATCTCATTTTTCAAACATCTCCTAAATTATTTACGGAAAACGGGTAAATTAAACTAACAATCTTATGCAAAAAAAAAAAAAAAAAAAAAAAATGCACCAACAAAAAGGCTAGCAAATATAATCCTAATTTGTTAAAAGGGTAGCGCTCCCAACCGGTCGGGTGGGTTATTTACTTTTACACCAGCCAATCAGCAGCTGCCAGATAGGGATCTCTGCCACGATCTCATGAAAATCCAATTTACACCCGCATACAGGTGATAGAAAGTTATTTCTCTCCCTCTCCTTTCTCCCCCACCCACGTCCCAATTTCTTTCTCCTCTCTCTCTCTCTCTCTCTCTCTCTCCAATATTGTTCCTCACTTTCAGATGAAGTAAAAAAAAAAAAAAATCGTCGTGTTACAACTTTTGGGTCGGCAGTTATGCATTTTATAGATGCATGCATGCATATATGCATCACAAATAGCTTTGGAGGGCCAATTGTGAGACGTTGATTTATTATGGGTAAAAACCAGCTTCCATTGGGATCAGATCGTCTGGCCACATGCATGGTTGATCGGATCATTCTCGCAGATCAGCTTCTGGAATAAAAGTTGATAACTTTAAACTTGGGATAACTAGCTTAGATCTACCTAGTACTCATCTTCACATTGGATCAATCATAAGCACAGTTTGGGCGACCGATGAGGTTCTTCTACATACTTATCGAGAGAAAAAAAAAAACAAGAAGAAAGACAATTGGCTATTTTCGTTTTTAATTTTTTTTAACAAATAAAATGAGATTTGACTATTCTGTCGTGAGAAATATGGGATTGATAATTAGTAACGCTTCTCCTATCATTTAAAAAAACTGAACAATTTATTGTTACATATTCACGTGGGAAGGAAGGGAGGGGGAAGATCGTTGCTGCAATCGGTGCTGCGTGCAAGGGAGGGGGTGGGGAAGGCCAAAAGCCGCCGGTGAAGTTGGAGGGGTGAGGACAGCTTGAAGAATTCGTGGAGTGTTAGAATTAGAATGGAACGAGAAAACAGAGTTGAGAACAGAGAATCAAAAGAATGCACGAGAAAACTTCTCATTCATTGTGGTGCTGCATTTACACAGTGCCATTGCTTTATACTAAAACAGATGGATTCTACTAACAAACTTAAGAATATTCGTACTACCTCTATTCTGTACTGCCTCAAATAACTAACTCTAAAATTACATAAAAATACATTATAATTCATCTATAAGAAGGACAACTTAGTAATTTAACTAAAGAATTATTACAATGGACAGATTCACTCGATGGAGAGTGTAGCTGCATATCAGGGTCTTTGATGCTGTCATGAGCAGCTGCATCCACATGATCTGGACTGATGCCATGCTGCTCTAATACCCCCCCACAAGATGGAGAATAGATGTTTTCTATTCCCATCTTGGAGAGATGTGAGTAAAGGACATAAGAAGGTAGGGACTTAGTGAAAATGTCTACAAGCTGGGAAGTCGTGTGAACGTGTGCAGTCTTGATGCTTCCTTCCTGAATTTTGTCTCGAACAAGATGACAATCCACTTCAATGTGTTTTGTCCTCTCATGAAAAACTGGATTGGCTGCTATATGTAAAGCAGCTTGGTTATCACAGAAAAGTTCAGAAGCTTGTGGGTGACTGATGGAAAGGTCCTTGAACAACTGTCTTAGCCAAGTGAGTTCAGTAGAAATGGATGCCATTGCACGATATTCTGCTTCAGCTGATGACCTTGAGACAACTGTTTGTTTCTTAGATCGCCAAGAAATGAGAGAATGCCCCAGAAAAATGCAAAATCCAGTGATGGACTTGCGGGTGTCTGGGCAGGAAGCCCAGTCTGAATCACAGTAACCTCTAAGACGGATGGAAGATGTAGAGGAAAGTAGAATGCCTTGGCCTGGTGCATTTTTGAGGTATCTTAATACCTTGTGAGCTGCAGTAAGGTGGGATGAAGTAGGATGGTCCATAAATTGACTTAAGACTTGAATAGGGTAACTGAGATCAGGTCTTGTTAAGGTTAGATAAAGTAACCTTCCAATGAGTTGTCTGTATGGAGTAGAATCAGGTAAGGGTGTTCCAGATGATTTGCTTAACTTGTGGTTTTGATCCATGGGAATCTTTAAGGGTTTACAAGCTAAGAGACCTGAATCAGCAAGGATATCGAGAGTATATTTCCTCTGACAGAGATGAATTCCTTTGGGGGATCTAGCAACCTCAATACCAAGAAAATATCTTAAGGTTCCAAGATCTTTAATTCTGAAGTGTGTGTTCAAGAAGGACTTGAGAATTGAAATTGAATTAAGTGAACTGCTGGCAACCACTATGTCATCGACATAAACAAGTAAGGCAGTAAAACTGGTAGCAGTAATGAGAGTAAAGAGACTATAATCAGCCTTGGATTGAGTGAAACCAAACTGAACCAAAGAAGTGGAGAATTTATCATACCATTGCCGTGAGGCCTGTTTAAGCCCATATAGACTTTTGTGTAGTTTGCAGACCTGGCCAGGTTGTCCTTTGGTGTATCCAGGTGGCTTGGTCATGTATATTTCTTCATTTAGCTCTCCATTAAGGAAAGCATTGTTAACATCGAATTGGTGGAGATGCCACCCTTTGATTGCAGCCAAAGAAAGTATAGTTCTAACAGTTACAATCTTAACAACGGGGGAAAAAGTTTCATGGTAATCCACCCCTTCTTGTTGAGTAAAACCCTTAGCAACCAACCTTGCTTTCTTCCTCTCAATAGTACCATCAGAATGGTATTTAGTTTTGTACACATATTTGCAGGCAATGACAGTTTTGCCAGGAGGTAAATCTGTGAGGGTCCATGTATGGTTAAGCTTTAATGCTTCAATTTCTGTATCCATTGCCTTACACCAGTCAGGGTCCTTAGAAGCGTGTGTGTAAGTTTGTGGATCATGATTAGAGGAGATAGTAGTAGAAAACATAGAAAAGGCAGGAGATAAATTGTGATAAGAAATGGAAGAAGCTAGAGGAAAAGATATACCTGTTGGAACTGATGCCATGCTCACTGATTGAGGGGATGAGATTGAAGTTGCTTGCTGACAATGAAAATCCTGGAGATATTGAGGTGCTTTTCTGGTTCGAGTGGATCTCTTAAGAAGAGGAGGAGATTGAGAGTCTGGAATTAATGGAATGGGGGAAGGAGAAGAAGAAATGGGTGGTGGTGCTTGTAGTTCTGACGAGATTGGCAAGGTAGAGCTAAAAGGTGGTGAAGGAGTTGAACTAGAAGAAGATGGAGGCTGAGTTGAAGTAGGAAGAGTTGGCAATGAAGAAAGTGGAGTGAAGTTGGGTGATGTTGATTGTGGTTCTGAAGGAATTGGTAAGATAGATCTATATGAAGGTGAAGGAGTTGAATTAGAAGAATATGGAGGCTGAGTTGAAGCAGAGGAAGTTGGCACTGAAAAGAATGGGGTGGAGTTTGGTTGATGGAAGGGAAACACATGTTCATGGAAGGTAACATCTCGGGAGAGAAAAACAGATTGAGTGTTTAGATCAAGGAGCTTATATCCTTTTACCCCAAAGGGGTAACCAAGAAAGACACAATATCTACCTCGATGGTCAAATTTCTGTCTATGTTGAGATATGGTGGAAGCAAAACAAAGACATCCTAAGATTCTCATATGAGAATATGTAGGAGGTTTGTTGAAAAGAACCTCAAACGGTGTTTTATTTGACAGCAAGGGAGTGGGAATCCTATTGATTATGTAGGCTGCAGTGAGTATGCAGTCATTCCAATATAAGCTGGGAAGGTTAGATTGGATTTTAAGTGCTCTAGCTATATTCAAAAGGTGTTGATGCTTCCTTTCTGCAATCCCATTTTGTTGTGGGGTTTCCACACAAGTTCTATAGTGGATAATCCCTCTTTTATTGAAGAAATCTGTCATTTGAAATTCAAGACCGTTATCACTTCGAAGAGTTTGAACTTTGGTTTGAAATTGTGTTGCAACCAGATTGCAGAAAGCTTCAACGCATGATCTGGTTTGTGATTTAGCTTTGAGTAAGTAAATCCAAGTGCTCCTTGAATAATCATCTACAATGGTCAAAAAATACTTTGTACCATCATATGCTGTTATTGGGTTAGGTCCCCATATGTCACAGTGGATAAGTTCAAAAAGAGTTGTGCTCTTATGAGAACTAACAGGAAAAGGAAGTCTATGGTGCTTTGCAAGTGGACAAACAAGACATGGATTGAGATTTGAAATGGGAGAAACATGATCTTTGATTAAAGGATCTGGTATTACATGTAATGTAGAGAAAGGTGTATGTCCCATACGACAATGCCAAATATCTGAAACAAGATCAACATTCTTGAAAGTAGTTGAAACAGAAATGTTTTTATGTAGTGAAATGGAAAAGTGATCGAAAAGAGCTGTGGGGGACACTTGTGCAGCAAGCAAATGGTAAAGACCATTCTTCATCTCACCCATGCCAATCGTGGTCCATGACAAAAGGTCCTGGATAAAACAAAATTGTGAAAGAAAGATAAAACAGCAAGAGAGTGAATTGGTTAGCTGTTTTACAGAAATTAAATTGAAATGAAAAGAAGGAACACATAACACATTGTGTAACGTTAATGTGTTGGTAATGTGGATAGTGCCAATATGAGTGACAGGTGCAGTGTGACCATTTGGGAGTTTAACGAGAAATGAGACTTGAGAAGTAATGGATGAAAAGAAAGTGGTGCTGCAGATCATGTGATCTGTAGCACCAGTGTCAATGATCCAAGATGATTGTGTGGAAGTGAAAGAACTGAGGCAAGAAACAATACCATTCATGGTTGAATGATGTGTAGAATCTCCCTGAACATTATTGACTGAGTGATTGGCAGTGGATACTTCTTTTGACTGCAGCAGAGTTAACAGTTTGTGATATTGGTCTTTGGTGAAGGTCAAGTTGGCATCTGAGGGATCAGCTACCTCAAGTGAAGTCGTGTTTGCAGAAGAAAATCCTTGCTGCTTAGTTTTACCATGAAGTTTGTGCCCAGGTGGATAGCCATGTAACTTATAGCACTTGTCTGCTATATGGCCTGTCATGTGGCAGTGATTACAGATTGGAGCTGGGACATTGCCTGCCTTGAAACAAGTCTCTAATGTGTGGCCTTGAATTTTGCAGTGAGTGCAAAAGGGTCTGTCACGTTTGGGTTGGGAAAAAGGTTTGGGAAAAGATTTATATGAGGTGTGTTTTACAGAAAGGGCCATTGAGTCTGCTGAAGGAAGACTAGTCAACATGAGGTGTTGCATTTCTTGCTGCTGAATCATTGAGAAGATTTTATTTAAAGGGGGCAAAGGATCCAGAAGCATGATCTGGTCACGAGTAACTTGGAATGAGTCATTTAAACCCATGAGAAATTGTATCACACAATCTCTTTGGTATCTGTCAAGCAATACAACCAGCTTTCCACAAGTGCAGTCAGGCATTGGATCATAAATGCTAAGTTCATCCCACAGAGTTTTAAGTTTGCCAAAATAACTGCATACAAAGTCATTTCCTTGTTGCAAACCTGATAATGCCTTCTTAAGTTGAAAGATTCTATGGCCATTCTGCTGAGTAAACCTGTTTTTGAGTTCATTCCAGATTTGTGCAGCATCATCTACTAAAGCAATGCTGGATTTGAGGGATGGGTTGATAGAATTATGGAGCCAGGACACAACTAAGTCATTGCACCTTTCCCAAGCATCATACAGAGGATCAGAGATGGCTTTGGGTTTGGACAAGGTTCCATTCACGAAACCAAGTTTATTTTTGGCACGAAGAGCTCGACACATAGCTCTTGACCAGGTTGTATAGTTCTTAGTGGTGAGAAGGTCAGGAACCAAGGGAATGGAAGGATTATCACCATGGTCCAATCTGTAGGGGTTGATAATATTGTTGAAATCGAGAAAGGGAGATTTGGTGGGGGATTTGGGTTTTTCAGCAGCCATGAAGGAGAAGAAAAAAAAATTCTCAACCTGAGGCTCTGATACCATGTTAGAATTAGAATGGAACGAGAAAACAGAGTTGAGAACAGAGAATCAAAAGAATGCACGAGAAAACTTCTCATTCATTGTGGTGCTGCATTTACACAGTGCCATTGCTTTATACTAAAACAGATGGATTCTACTAACAAACTTAAGAATATTCGTACTACCTCTATTCTGTACTGCCTCAAATAACTAACTCTAAAATTACATAAAAATACATTATAATTCATCTATAAGAAGGACAACTTAGTAATTTAACTAAAGAATTATTACAATGGACAGATTCACTCGATGGAGAGTGTAGCTGCATATCAGGGTCTTTGATGCTGTCATGAGCAGCTGCATCCACATGATCTGGACTGATGCCATGCTGCTCTAATATGGAGAGAGGGAGGGGGAAGGAAGGGAGGGAGAAGATATGAGGGAGAAAAATAATTCGGGGGAGGGGAAGAAGAATGGTCTGCGTGCGGGGGCATATGTGTCTTTCCCGCACCTCCTATGGGGTGATATCGTATTGACTGGTGTAAAAGCTAATAACCCAGGCCTTGATTTTTTTCCTTGTTAAAATTATCAGGTGAATAGTTTCTAGGCCATAGATGCAGCACAAAAAAGAACCAAAAAAATACACATAAAAAAACACAAGCTGGCTCTAGCATTATTATTCATTACCAAAGATATTGCTCATGAGTCACATTGCCCACCGCAATTTAACAAGTCTGTCAATTATTCGTCCAGCGTCACTCTATTCGTCCGAGTGGCCGACACGCCAAAATAAAGGTCCACTCAATCATATAAACGAAAAAGAGAAGGGTAACGATACTTTACATTTCTTTTACTACTTGTTTCATATTCCTTTTTTTTTTTGTTTTATAATTTAAATTTAAATTAACAATTCCAAAACATAAACTTCTTGCCTAATTTAAAATAAAATAAATTTAATAAACCAACATAATTATATAATTTAATTAAAAATAGATTTAATTTTATAAAAATTACTCAAAAAGTAAAAGAAGATCAAACGAAGGTCAATGGACAANCAAAAGAAGATCAAACGAAGGTCAATGCACAAAAAAAGAAGTTGTGATTAGTCGTCTTTTATTCGGTGTTTATCTACGTCCATCATCTCATTTTATTTCAAAATTTTTATAATTTTTCTTTCAAATAACACTCAGACATAAAATAACTTTTAAAATCTTTTTAATTTTAAATATTTAAATTTTTAATCTAATCATTACCTAATCATTAAAATTTTCCTAAACACCAAAAAATACAAAATACAATACAAAATTTTTAAATTTAAAAAAATATATATTTAAAAATTATATTTAATATTTTTTAACTTTATAATATATTTATTCAACTTTTTTCTCCCCTATCTCAAAATCGAATAAAATATTTTTTTTTGAGAAAATAATATGTCATTTATATAATATTATTTTGAGAAAATAAATATTTTTAACTCAAATTATTACTATTCACAAATTATTTAACTATTATTTACAAAATTTGTGTTGATATTTTTTAATAAATAGTATTTACTAATAACTTTGATCATTACCAACGTTTTTTTTAAGAGGTCATTACGGTTTTGTACCGTATTATATATTAATAAATATGTATAAAATGATATTAATGCAACTTAGATTATAACTAATAAATTTGGTAAATAATGTTAGGTTCAAGTCCTAATAGCAAGTATGGCATAGGCCTTTTATAAAAAAAATAGGTCTCGCTAAAAAATATAGGCTTTCTTTACACTTTTTTTTAACGTGTGGTCTACTTTTACAAAAGTATTATGTTGTGACTTATCTATTGGCATTTTTACTAATCATTTCTCAAATTTGATAATATCACTTCTTTTCATGGATTAGGCTTTAATAGATTGTTTGTCAGTCTAAAATAGCCCAAATAATTAGCCACAGGCAAAGCCCATAAGTTTGTTTATGTTCCCTGAAGATGCAACCCAACAAACCGAGTGTTCCATATACGCTTTTGTTCCAGCTACAACTTATCACTCACAAATATTCAAGCCCAATAAGATCTTTAATCAAATCCCTATTGATTTTTAACTTATCATTATTTTGAGGAAAAATCACAGATTACCCCTGAAATTATCACTTATTTCGTAAAATGTCAATAAAGTTAAAGAAATGATATTTGCAGTTATAGAGGGCACAAATGTCATGAACTCATTTAAAAAAAAAAGTGAATTAATATGGGATCCACATGAAAAAATTAAGTTTTTTAATGATAGACCTCACTCTTTTTCAAAAAGAGTGCGCCACGCTTGTACAATTTATGACTGTATCTAACATTACTTATAAAGTTAATCTCCAACCAACTAATCACTTCACCTCCAAATTATAAAACTAATTTAATCCCTTGTTTAAATCCTATATAATATTGTTGACTTCGAGATAATTGAAAATTAAAAAATAAGTAATGTACTCATGGTATGATCTAAAAGGCCGTTGGATCTTAATGGGAGAAGGAAAATTGCAAAAAGGACAAGTTTGAGAGATAAAGTTGGATTAGTAATTTTATGGTCACCTTGTAAAATGAGTACTGGTAGTTTGAGAAGATGATCAAGTGTAATTTCTCTACTGTGCTTAATTGGCTGATATCCAAATGTGCTTTCCAACAGAGATTGGGACACGCTTCTTTTATTTGTTCGGCCACTCTAAATGTTTGAGTTTGAGTAGAAACTTTAAGAGCCTTGAATCTTTTTCCATTGTCAAAATAACTAACTAAATTATAAAAAATTGAAGAACGTAAAATTATATTGAGTAAACTTCAATCTAAAATAGGAAAAATAACAAAATACACAACATAAGTTGGTTGACAATTCAAAAGTTAAAGCCATGCCTTAATTTTTCTATTGAAGATGCATGATCCATAGGTCAAAACAACCATGTCAACAAGAAGGCGAGACTGCATCAATGCAAATAGGATTATGGGAACACCTGCCAAACCAATGGTAGGAGCAACAAGCCATATTTGTCCCTGCAATATAAGTAAAAAAGCAGTAGAAAAGGCTATCATCATAGTTGTAATAAAGAAGAAGAGGGTGAAAAGGCCTATTATCAACCTTTTCGGTAAGGATGTAAGAAAGCCTTCTTCCGCATAACGTGCAGTGAGAATTTCCAAAAATGTCAATACTGAAGTTGAGGAAGAAAAGAGTGACATGGTATTAGTTACCTTAAAGATCTTAAACAATTTGTTATCCATAAGGATTGGCAAGCCTGTATTTTGGTTGTTACCACCGAGAATAGTAAATGCCGCCGCAAACGTAATGGTAATGACTAGAGTGTCGACCACTGTAGAAGAAGTTGTGCCTTTCATCCATTTCTCTCCCCTTTTTTTCAATTTTTGGTGAGTCACATTAAATAATTGTTTAGGAGTCAACCCACCTTTGTTTAAACGTTCCTTACAAGATAGGGCAAATGCGTTCCACCTCCTGCATTTATTAAATAAAATATTAGGAAAAAATCACAACTAGAATATTGCAAAAGAATTCTCCATCAATATTCAACACAATACAAGAAAAGGTCCTTTTGCGGCGATTTTGTAGTTGATGAAAATAAAATCACCAAAAAAAGCCTTTAATTCCAGCGATTTTGAAGTCGCCGCAAACTTTTAATATCAAGTTTCAAAACTGGTCTTTTGCAGCGATTTTTGAACTTTTTGCAGCGAAAAAATTTGCCGCAAAAAGTGAAAAACTTGTCATAGCGATTTTTGCCTATCGCTGAAATTGATTAGAAGTGGCGCTTAATTTCATTGAAAATGCACCGAATTTAAACCAAAATTAATTAAATGCAGCGATTATTAAAGATATTTGCAACGATTTTAAGCGCCAGAAAAAACCCTTCTTTCTTGTTTGTACAAATTGAGACTATCATCGAGATTTCTCTGTAATTCTTCTCCTTGGCTTTTTTGTGCACAATCATTTGAATCTTTTGAATTTTTGAATCGTGATTTTTTATTTTTATACAATCATATTTTAAATTGATGATATATTTTTATAAAAATTATTATTTTTATAAGTTATTTTATAAAAATACTCCTCATTTAAAATAGGATTATGCAAAATATTGTAAAAAATCATATGTCTATTATTTTTCTCTTCCAATTTGTAATTTTTTTCAAATCTAATCATTTAATCATATTTCCATAACGAAAATCTGAGAATGAGAATTTTAGCCTTCTTATTATAAAGAATGCGATTATCAGTAATCTCGCCACACCAACAAACATAGAATGCAAAACAAAGTTATTCTATATATAAATATAATACAGCTTCCGGAGTCCTTGAAGTTTCTAATTAAGATGATTCCATAGTAGAGTTCTTAAAATCACTGTTTTGAGGTTAAATGATACAGATTTTTCCACCCCACATTTCTACATTTCAGACACAAAGAATCGAAAAAAGAAAAGAAAACCTTTTTACAGATAGCAGCAAATTAATTCTATCATGGTAATTTCTATACCCACCAACGATTCCAACTAATTCAAAATTGTATTTATAAGTTGTCTAACAATTGATTTTTTTTTTTTTAATTTCTTGTACAAAAATATGACAGATCTAAACATATATTAACTTTTTCATCATTATATTCAACAAGAATCACATAAAAGTTGAAAGATAAAACATGTAGTTCTTTATTTTTTTAGTACTTGAACAAAAAATTAGGAGATGATGAATGAGTATTTTAGATTAACTTTTTGGTTGTCATGCATAAAATACTACATTTGTCATGTGCTTATAATTTAATGGTCTTTATCTTCTACGTATATGATGCAAAAAAATGTTGACAATTGAAGTTAAATACATAAATTACATATTTCTTGAACCTATTTATATTCATATAATATTTTTTTATTAAAACTAGTCAATAAATTTATATTTTATACTCTTTTATACATCTTATAAAATGCTTGAGTTCCATTATATAGATTTTTAATATTTTTATCAACATTAAAATAACCGATTCAAAATTGTCATGAATCATCCAATTCAATTTGTTGAATCGTCTGATTCATTAAATCGGTCCTCATCCGATTCTGAACCGGAGTCCGATTTTTCAAGCCTTGGCTCAAGGTGACTTCTTGCCTAAAATTGGAAGTTTTTGAAACCTAGTACCTTACCTGCAGGTTCTATTGTTGTTCTCCTTTCTCTCTTTGAAAATCTATATCTAGATCAGTTTAAAGAGTGTATAGCCCACAACGAGATAATAAAGGGCAAGAGATGGATGGAGCTGACCTTAAACCATTGAACTTCTCTTTGCATTTGCAAAGCTGCACCTCTTATGTGATCGAGTAAAAATATTCCAGGCAAAGAAATTAAGTTTAGGCATTAAAGTACGCACGTACCTGATCCGATAGTTTTTTCTTGACCATTTTGATTAATGATCAAACGGACTTGATCCGTAGCACCAGCACTTGAATTAATGTTTATACCTTCCCCCACAAAATAAAAGCTATTATTGGGTTGAGTTGAAACAAGTGACTTAATAGATAAGTATCTGATACACAAAGTTTGCATTTTCTTGCGGCTGGATATATATTATTTTATATTAGAAATGTGCTACACAGAAGCCTCATACTCCTGCACACTACTTAAAAATATGTGATTTCACTTTTTGATCCTCATACTTCATATTTCATATTTCACATTTCACATTTCACATGTTAAGAAGTATGAGGTTAAAAAAATAAAATCACATATTTTTAAATAGTGTGCAGGAGTGTGAGGCTTATCATGTCTAGAATTTTTATTTATATATATTATAACTGTAATGTACAAATTTTAACAAATAAACTTTGAGTTTTTGTAGATATATATGTTCAAAGTATTAAGACTACGTGATTTCCTCTTATAATATTGTTAAATACTTTAAAAGTATTGTTATTATAAAGGAAAAAGTAATAACATAAAATAATAAATATGAAAGTTATTTGAGTTAATACAAGTACAATTGAGATTTATACTGATTGTATCATTTAATAATCAATCATAAATTTGTGTTCACAAATAATATAGTAGAACTTGGGTTTGATTAAACTGATTTCTAACGACTTGTCGAATAGATTTGTTTACTCGCAGGCCAGCTTAGTTGGGGGAGAGTTCAATATTATGTTATCACCATGAATTAGATGCCATCCTTCGAAACTATTAAGATGAAATCTTGTTATACCTAAAAGGCTTCTTAATTACAATATGAGATTTATTTTTAAAAAAAAATTATAATCAAGATGAAAACTTTTAAAGCTAGGTTTCTGTGAAAGCGAAAGGGCTCATAAAAAGTATGTTTAGATAGAGAAGTGTTTTGAGATATGTTTGGAGGGACAAGTTTTTGTGAAAGCTTGTCTTAATTTTTGTGTTTTGTTTTAAACCACGAAAACAATTAATGCAAATGATTAGATATAAATTATTTAAGAGTAATGACACATTTACGATTATTTTATAATATAATTATTACAGCTTTGTTATAATAGGACGTACGGTGGTTATGTCAAAATTTGAAATTCAAATACGTACGCTAGCTAGTATTGTTGATGATGTTGCACTATCATATTAGTTGACTGAGCTGTGAATTATTAATGTATAAATATAATTATTTACTCAACTAATTACGTATATACGCGAGGTAGGAAATTCTTTTCTATGTGTTTAAGAATTATTTTTTAAAATTTTATTTTTCTAAGCCAAATTTAAAAAAAAAATGGTTTAATTTGGCTTACATTTTGTTAAAATTTCATTGGATACATCATGTTGAAAAATGAATAAACTACACTAATTGCTTTCAGTAAAAAAATAAGTAGAGTTTTACATCAATCTTGCAAATTCATTTTGTTGTTAGATTAAAAAAAATCCTTGACTTAACTAGAAGAGAATGTGGAATACATTGCCTGTGGATAAAGTATTGGGTATGTTTATAATTAAGAAATGAACAATTCTTTATTGTTGAACCGACTTTATGAGATGAGTTAGATCTATGATTTCTTCATGGTATTAGAGTCTGCTACAGGATAAATGGGGGGCCCACACTATTTATCCTGCGATAAGGATCAGAAAAAAAAAAACTAGTCCGTACATGAGAAAGGGTATTGAAAAATAATCTCATATTATCTGTGGATAAAATTTTAGATATGTTTATAAAGAATGAATAATTATCTGATCTTATTGAACTGATTTTATAAAATAAGTTAAGTGCATAAATTTCCTGATGCACATGGAGAGAGAGATTCGGCTTGTCAACATTTTCACGTGGGTTTTCCAAACTTTGCCGGCCAACTAATTTATGTTATCTTATTTTGTAGATTAAAATAAGGAAGGAAACAGATTTAACTAGAAAATGTGTCTTCATTGGCTGCCTCGACTAAAGTTTGCCTTCTACTTGATACTGTTGGATTCAAAAAAATAAAAAAGCAAAAAACAAGAAGAATTTCATTGTCTGAAAATTCAGGAATTGATCAAAAAGTGAACATGTTATTTTACTGATAAATTTCATTGCCAAACAAATTAGGAAAAAATTAAGAAACAAATTAGAATGAAAACCCGCCTAACAAATTAAGAATCATTATTACTTGTTTGATTAGAATTTAGAAATTAAAATCTCACGTTTAAATAACGAAAGAACTACTTTTGAGTCAAAATTAAAGTCTTGAATTCAGTTTTGGCAACTATTCGGGTTGAGCGGACGAAACGTCCAAGGGACGTTTGCCCAGTGGAGAAAAAATATATATGTTAATTTGACCCGATTTGGAATGCCTCAAATATGGGGCTCTACGTAGTTAGTACTGATCAAAACCAAGCGTAGGAAACTAATCACTTTATTTATTGCTAGCAGAGAGAGATCAGAGAGATAAAAAAAAAAAAAAAAATCCTCCCATCAGTCGATATCTCCTTAATTCCCTCCTAACTCTCTCCTTTTCCTTCCACTCATTTCTCACTTTCTCTCTCTCTCTCCTCTTCTTCTGTCTAATTATTAAGGATTGATTAAGGGTTGGTTTGAAGGGTGAGATAAGAATTTTTAGTTATAAATGAAAATTTAAAAAATTATTTTTTAATATTATTATTATTTTGAGATTTAAAAAAGTTGAATTAGAATTTGAAAAAATTGAATTGTTTATTATATTTTATATGGAAATTTTTTAATATTATCTTTTGAATATAACTATTAGGTCTGGAAAAAACCATAAAAAATATAATTGAGAAGAACAAATAAGTTATTAACTACGTAATTTTTTTTTTACATCTAACTGTTGTGAGCAAATTATGTAATAAATAATAAAAAAATATAACTCAAAAGAAAGAAAGGAAAATAAGAAATCGTACCAGACATGCAAACCGAGAGATGCACAGACCAAGTTTTCAGAAATTGAAAGATGTTTTGATTTTGATAAATAGGTAAATCCGTGCGTTCAATAAGACCAAAATAAATATATAAAACGACTAGATTAGCATTGCAAGGAAAAAGACTAAAAAGTAACTTGACAAACAAATGAAGAAGAGCACAAAATAGGAAAATTGGAAACAAACGGAAGGGTAAAAATGTAAAAAAGGCAATAAAAGAAAATAATTAAGGGATAGAAGGATAAAGAACAAAAAAGTTGTCGGCAGAAAGAAGCAAAAAAGGTGGAAGGGAAAAAGAGAAAAACAAAAGCTGCAGTTCTTCTCACACTGCTACAGTAAAAAGATCAAATTATTCTCAAGTAAACGGACACAAAATAAAAGGACAAGAAAGACAAAATACCAAACTAACAGAAAAATTGCACGGAAGACGACAAAGTACTGTTCATACACTATCCGCACTTATTATATATATATACTTGACTAAAAAATAGATTGTAATAGATTGAAATGTAATAGATTGTAATATTTGAAAATTTTATATATATGATAATAAAGTAAATTTTACATGACTACCTGTCAATCCACAATGAGCCAAAAAATGAGAGTTTAAATCTATACAAATTCTTGAATTTAACTACAAATGGACAAAAAAGATTAAGAAAAGTGTTTCTACAAAGTAGAGACCAAATAAGTACAAAATGAATAAATTTTAAAAATGTAAAAAGACAACAAACTTTGATGGTTTGGATATAAAGATAATTTTAATTCATTTGAAATAATCTCATTAAATTATTATACATTTTTTAAATTTTCATATAAAATATAATAAACATTTCAAATTTTTTAAATTTTAAAATAATAATAATAATAATAATAAATAACGTTCTAACAATATTTTATTTAACTTTTAATTTTTATTTCAATTAATCTCATCTAAATTTAATATCCAACCTAAAAAAAAAAACCTCAACTCAACTAATCGGCAAAAGAGCAAAAACATAAGAAAACCAGATTTTATGAGAACAACAGAAAAAAAAAAAAAAGAATAATTGATGAGCAATTGTGCACTGCACGGGTGCCCAATTACAAATATATAAAAATAAAAAATTGATAGCAAATGAGAAATCAGAAAGTGAAGAAATTTTTTTAAACAAAGTTAAAATAAATCATGAATTTACATAACTTGAGATAAACCTAATATAAACTTAACAGAAATGATAAATCCATATAAGTCTGTTTTTTATTTAGTTATATAACGAAACAGTTTAATAAGATAATTTTAATAAAAGCTTAAATTAATAATAAAAATATTAATGCTAAAATTTTATTTCGAATTATAAAATGGTGAAAGAATGCTGCATGCTATAATATTTGAAAATTAAAATTAATGTTAATGATAATTTTGTTAGGTTTCAATATAAAAAAAGATGGGGCGAATTCATTTAGTTATGGGAGAAAATATTTTTAAATTACGCATTATACTGAAGGATTATTGAAAAAAAATTATTTAAATTTTATCTTCTTTATGAGAAGATAATTTGTTAGTAATTATTAAACATTTATTCATAAGTGTGTAAAAAAAATCCAACATTATATAAATTATCAAAAAATGAAAAAATGAAAAATGTTATAATATATAATAATATATTCTAGACCATATTATTTTGCACTACAAATAATGTTAAATCATTGCGTTACTCCAAATGTAGTTTAGCTTTTAGTTTAAAAATGTAAATCAGATCATCTTAATTTATTTTAAAAGTTTTCATAGCATTTTTTAATATTATTAAAACAGAAGCACTATAAAAAATAATAACAATGAAAAACATTAATTTATTTAGCATTTTCACATTTGGCTAAATAAAATAGTAATAATGACATATTATATTTTTAAATTATTAAGAAGTTATAATTTATTTCCTTATGAAAATTTGTAATTATACTAAGTAATCTACTATTATTACTCTTAATACTTATAGTTGGATGCGTATGTTATATATTTGTTATTTTCAAAATAAATATATAATGTGCTAATTTTAAAAATCAAAACTACAGTGGTAAGCATTAAATAATTTAATCATATATTTTATAAAGTCTCATTCTTTACATTTAAAAAAAATTAAACAAATTATAGTACAATAGAAACTATAGATCTATCTCAAATAGTGTAATTAATTTCAGGATAATTAATAAATTATTTAATTTATCCGAAAATGGAAAAAAAAAATTTAAGTTTATTTCTTAATAAATTATTAAACAAAAATGATTAATAAAATTAAAAAAAATTAGATTTATACTAAAATGTAACGATTCAATTTGATATTTACATAATTTAAAATTAAAGAAAATAAAATGTTGCACAACATTAAAGTTTAATTTTCAAGATTTTAGTTTTTTATTAAAATTTTATGAAGACTTGGTATCAATTTGGAAAAAAAAAAAAACTATAATCCAATTATAAAGTTCAAATCAATTTGTAACATTATTCATTTTTCACATCTAAAACCTAAAAAATAGGTTTCAATACGTACAAAAAAATTTATTTTTTTGACTTTTTATTTAATTTTTTATAGGCTTAAACATTAAAAAAAAATTCACAATATCATTAAAAATACTTTTTTATAATAATGAGATGAAATGAGATGAATTAATAGTGATTCTATAAAGTCGAGCAAAATAGGAAAAAAAAATTATTGAACAGTGTTATACCCACAGCCGGTGGCTTTGAGTCGCTCGCGGCGGCTACCGACGGCAGGAGAGAGGCTGAGATTGGAAGGGGAGGGGCGCCAGACGGAGGCGAAGAGAATGGGCCCAGTGGTGTTGGCCACGCCGGCGTGTGGCGGCGCACTGGAGGTGACGAAGAAAAGCACGGCCGCGGCTTGGATTCCATCGTGGCGGTTAACGACAGCACGATAGGGTCTCAGATTCGAAGGAGAGGAACGTCGGCCGGAGACGAAGAGAATGGAAGGGGCTGTGTCGGCCACGGCGGCGTTGGGAGGCGCACTGCTGCAGATCGAGAAAAGGACAGGGGAGGGCGTCGCGCGCGGGAGAAGCCAGGGGCAAAACGGGAAAATCGTTAGGGGCAGAACCGTAATATAAGAATACAAGCAGGGGCAAAATTGGAAAAAAATATATTAGACGAATTTACTGTTGTTAACGGATTCATGCTTTATATATTAGTAGATAGATATAACATAATTATATATATTATTGTATATAAAAAACTATATTCCAATATAATAAGAATATAATTTTATAAAAATATATACATACTTGAAAAATTCAATAATACTTCTCATTATAGATTATTTAAGAGTGATGACACATTTACGATTATTTTATAATATTCAAAAGTTGAAACAACTTCTTAATGCCAGTACTAATGCCCAAGTCAAATCAAACATAAAAATATCAACAAGTCGTGTGCAAACAAAACCAGAAGTAGATTAAAATTGAAGCAAACAGCCAATTTAAAAGAATGCAAACAATCTCAATTACTATTTGTAATGTTTTCTCTGCTCATTCAAAAAAAAAAAAAAAAAACCATTTCAGAATGGCAACTACCACAGAAAAGATTAATGAGATCTTTAATTTGCAAGTTTAAAATAACGATATCCTCTCCAAAATGGCAACCCCAAAGAACAATAAACAATTTTTTTTGGTAGGTAGAACAATAAATATTAAGGGATTGTTTGAGAATACAAATCATCTTACTTCATCTCATTTTAAAATTTCTAATAATTTTGTCAAACATCACTTAAACACAAACATTTTTTAAATTACAAATCTTTAACTTTTTCATCTAATTATTATCTAATTAGTACAAATTTACCAAACTTCTAAACAAAACACAAAAATAATACAATTTTTTTTTAATTTCAAAATTAATGTAATATTAAAAAATTACATTCTAATAATATTTTAATTTTATAATATTTTTATTCAACTTTTTATTACTCATTTTCCAAAATCCAATCAAGCATCTTAACTGAAACCATTTCACCACCATTCACAAATTATTTCACTAATATTAACAGATTTTTCATCTCATCTTATTTTTAAAAAATCTCCCAATTTATTTACGGAAACCCGCTTCAAATTAAACTAATAATATTATGCAGAAAACTTATGTACCAACAAAGAGGCTACCAAATATAATCCTAATTTGTTAAATTATCATGACTGCTCCCGCAGGTGAACAGTTTATAGGCCATAGATGCAGCACAAATCCGTTGCACAGAAATACTTGCAGGAGAACCGTAAACGACTTTCCTGTAAAAACAAACAAAACCAGGAGACGAAAACACGCACAAAATCACCAAACCAAAACAGAAAAGCAGTGTCCTGTATTTATTTTTTTTCATTTGTTTTCTTGCATTTCCTCCTTTAGATTTGCTCTGTCAATGAGTTTCTGTGCGGTGAGAATGAGAGACCAGCTAAAGCGGTGTGAAAATGAGAGAAACCAAGTGGAGAGAGATGTATCGGCCCTCTCAGAGACTGAATCCAAATTAGGTTGCGGCGGTGCTTGGTAACGAACATAGAATCAGCAGAAATAGAGAAGCAATCATGGTTGTAGGAGTACCGCTGCACATTCCTTTTGAAAAAAATGGATAAATATTAAATTGAAAAAATTAATTTTTTAATAATAAATTCTATTATTATTTAAAATGAATGTGCGATACTTACATAATTCATAACTATACATAACATTACTCTATATAATACCCAACAATGGGAGGTTGAGGTGTTATAGACACCTTATTTACATCCAGTGTAAAGGAAAACTCTACATTCTCTGATATTTTGCACCCTTTCTTCTTCAAATGGACATTGGACACCATTGGGGACCAAATGGTAAACCTATTTCATAAACTGGAAGCTCCAACTTTCTCCACGTCCAAGAATCTCAGGAGTCTTCTAGGCATATTTGCAACTCACAGTTCTGTGTCTCATGTTTCACCGGTTTCCTTTAGCAATTGTCATTGGGGCTTGCTGGGCTTTTTGGGTGGTAATTGGGCCCAATAGAAAACCAAGACCTAAAGTCTAATCCAAACCAATCAAATTGGCCCATCTTGAGGGAGGGGCCGAGATCAATTTTGACTGGTTGGAACCGGCATCTTGGTACGATCCGGTCCAAGCAACAATCCCCTAGCCGAGGTCAATATGGTGGTCCTTCGGCTTTTCATTTAGCAAAAACCAAAAACGAAGAAAAGGCAATGCATTTTCTCATAGCACCTCACGATCCCTCTCTCTGACCATATTTTTCCATTTTTATTTGTACAAAAAAATTATATGTTTGCAGTGCATTTACACAATATTTCTTTTACCTAATATATAGGGCATCCGGGTCGACTACTGCTGCTTGATAATGTATGATGTCTCAATAATGCTCCTAAGGGTATTAGGTTGGCATAATTCAATAAAAAAAATGCATGCTTGATTAATTTTCACACCAATTCTATTAAAAAGATTTAAATATTAGCGTGATTTAATGCGATTCATTAGATTATAAATCTATTTTTATTATAAAATATATCTAACATATTACATTAAATCACCTTAGTATGAAAATTTTTAGTTTGATTCGGATGACGTTATTTGCATTATCTAATTCATGTTTCCTAAACGTTTATTATGCATAGTCTAGTCTACAACACAACATGAATACTTAATGACTAAATTAATCAAATAGTTGAACAAGACCATAGGTACTGAAAAGGGTTACAGGTTAACCCCCCTATAGATTTGCTTTCACTCATATCCAAGGTAGAGTTAGCATGATTATTCATACCACAAACTTACTTTTATTCATGCTACAAATAAATAACTATTGTTGTGATGGAAAATTTAGTATTTACAGGACTCCTACCAACCACACTCAGAGTGATCAAAGCCTTTAGCCTCCAAATAGCTGTTGAAGAGCACTGGTTTGAAACTCTTACAACCTTCTGTTTTATCTTCCTCCCTTGTCTAATGGCATTCTCTGGAACACTCTCCACTGCTTTCTTTATGTCGACCTTTACAATGTGGTGATCGGAAGTACCCTTGGATGATATGACCAAGTATGAACCCGGAACAAATTTGCATGGTGAATTTGGCGATGCCAAAATGTAATCCACTCGGGTTCCATATTTGCATGTCCCCTGCACATCTGCTCAGGCAAAAGTTCACGATCAGATCAGATTTTCTTTAGGAAAGAGAAAATGATTAAATTTAGAAACTCAGCCAGATTGAGCTAAGATATCAAGGTCAAGTACTTTGGCCTTTAGCAACGATGACCACTGGCTCGCATTCTCCAGCAAAGTCCTTTGCATCGTTGTAGCCTTTCCCTTCAAAAACTTCATCACCTCTACCTTTGGAGTAGGCTGTCCAATCTTCTCATAATACTGCAACTTATATTGGCCAAGTATTGGGTTAGCATCAGATTAAATACATATATAATCTTAACATCAGAGGGATAACGATATTTTCTGCAAATGTTGGCACCTTTGTAGTTAGTAACCATTTAAACGAGAGACCCTTTATGCAGCAATTTTACCTTGACGATGTCTGTCAATCTCTGATCTGATGAATAATCAGATACATTGAGAGAATTAATACCCCCTGCCAATATGTGGGGACGATCAGTTGATTGCATAATTGAGTTTATCTGCTTCATTCTCCAGTTCTCATCTAAATACAAAGTACAAAGTACCTAAAATCGTCATCATTAGCAATTTTCTGGACTTTCCACCTCTTAGTAACTAAAGCTATTCCCACCTTAGCTGCAACTTGAGTTCTACTCCATAAAGTTCACTAAGACCATGTCGTTCCCTTCGAGTCTCGATATTAAAACAAACCAATCACCAAGAGTTCAAGCCTACTACACTAAATGTTCAAGTCTAACAATGACATTTACGGTCATACCATCTTCCTGTTATAGCGTAGCCCTTAACCCACTTTTCAACTCAAACAAATTAAAATTTAATTATGGAAAAATAAATTAAAATACAACAAAATGCCAAGAAATAAAATAGAATAATACCAACCAAGTATAATAACATACAATAAATTAAAACAATTAAAGTAACATACCTCAAACAACATAAAATCAAAACAAAACAAAATCTTACAAATAAAAATAAAATTCCATAAATAAGATAACATACGATAAAATGAATAAAACAATAAAGAAGTACACAATAAATTATTAAAACAAATAAAATAACCGACCATAAAATAAAACAATTAAAATAAACTAACAGAATAAAATAAATAAGCAAACAAAGTAGTATACAATAAAATAAATAAAACCAATAAGAACAACATACTTTAAATTAAATCATTTCAAATCCCAACTTTAAAACTTTCTGGTACTACACCTATGGGACATGTGGCTTTACCCAGAGCCGAATTGCTCTGATACCACCTGTGGCGCCCCCAACTTCCCTGTACGGACACACATGGAAATCGAGATGTCGGGATGATGACGACACGGTCACACATCCCGTCGACATGTGCTGAGTGTGTGCAATGCAACACGTGTACAATAAACAATACGCAGCAGAAAGGTTAAGTTAAATAACTAAGTACCAGAGTTTAATACAATACCAAAGTACTAAAAATTCACATATTAACATAATACAATTTTTGTTTACAAATCAACATCAAATCAAATAAAATATAATAAGAATAAGCGAAGATAATCTTCAAATACAAAATAGCCAATGTCCCTACTCCTCAGGCGGAGCCGCATCCTCGGGCTCAGCCTCCTCAAAACCTACATCAAAATCTACAATACAAAAAAGATGGTACCGCAGGTAAGTAAAACCCAAAATACTCCAAGACAATAAATATATTAAAACAACTAACGCTATGCATGCACATGATGACCCAAGCGTAAAACTCCGAGAAAAAACACCATTTCTCGAAAATCACAATTTTTCCCACACACGCAAAAAATCACCATTTGGCACAAAATAACAATTTAGGAATAATTACATTAATTCTAATTTTTAACCGTATGCACCATGGCCTCCCCTAGGGACCATCCACATACTCTGGATCTCATCTTCACCCTACGGATAACGACCGTGCAAGTGATACACGAGTGATGCTCAGTTCCGCGCCCACCGCGTACATAGCCAAGCATCCTCTGACCCCCGCCAGCCCAAGGAGTCACGGAGTCGGACCAAGAGCGCTACTATCCCGTCCAAGTCTCAGGCAATAGCCCCAGGGGAAGACACTCAGTATATTCCGCTCCTGAGTGTCTAGATGAGCTCCACCGAGATAATACCCAATCTCGGCTTGGGGGTGATACACACGCACCCGAAAAACCTTAAACACAGTTTCTCAAAACACACCCACGCATGCTTGCACAATGCCATGAAATCAATCAATTACCAACAACCAATAGTTATCAGTACAACCAGATAACCAAATCACAGTTTATAAAACAGGTTAGTGCAAAAATATATTAAAGTCTTAAAAGTATTTTGGAGAAATACTTACAGTGCTATATAATAATTTAGGAGGATCACAGAGGAACTGGAAGCACCAAACCAGCAACTCCACAGTGTAAAAACACTGTGGCCGAAATACACAGTGTACCCAAATTCCAACGGGGTCAAACGAAGACTTGGAATTGATAGGGTAGAGCCTAATGAGGTCGATGAAGCTAATGGTATCGAAGGTTGGCCGTGGGTGGCGGCCGAAACGGCAGTTTAAGGCCACGAAGTTCAAATCGGAGTGGGTGTTCGTAGGGGCGGCTCCGGCGACGGATCGGGGCCGAAAATGGGTCGGTTAGGATAGCAAGGTGCCGGTGATGAAGTGGTAAAGAAATGGTGGCCAATGGTGGCCGGACAGCGGCGGAACGATGAAAAGAAGCCAGCGGCTTCGCATGGCACTCGGAGGCTAACGGCGGTGCGGAGTGGTCTGAAATTGGTGGGGTTGACTCGCCGGCAGCTGGGGAGGAGGATGGTGCAGGCGATGAGGGCCACGGACGGCGGGCGGCGGTGCTGGGTGGAGAGAGGCCGAACGGAGTGGGGAGAGGAGAGAGAGAGGGTCGAGCTAGGAGAGGGGGTTCCGAAAGGGAAAGGAAGGAAAAGAAGAAAAAGAAAAGAAAAGGAAGAGGAAAAAGAAAAGATGAGGAAAAGAAATGAGGTCTAATTCTCACAATCTTTTAGTCACAACTGATCCTCAAAATAATTATTTTTAAAACAGTAAATTAAATAAATCAGTTTAAACTTAAAACTAATTAAAATAAAATATTAAACTCCGGTAATAATCACTCTTTAAAATAGAAAGTAATTAAATTGCAGAACACTAATTAAAGTTAATCAAACGTAGTAAAATGCTTTAAATAAAACAATAATAATTTTAAAACCCATAAACAAACCAATTTAAATTAAAGATCAATTTAAATCCGAAACAATAATTAATAAGAAGAAAACCCAATAAAATAATTTTCATAACTCAAAATATTATAAAATAATATTCAAAAACTCCCAAAATTCTAAAACAAGAGATTAAATCTGTAAATTAATTAAAATAATCCCTTATTAAAATACACTAAAATACGGGGTGTTACACATGAAGTAAGGTTCCTGTACATGTACAGGAGGAACATGTACATTTTTGTGCAATATACAAAAAGGAGGTGAGGAGGAACCTGACCTCCTACACATTTTTTATGTACATTTTTTCATGTACATATACATTTTTTATGGAATATATTAGTTTGAGAAATGAAAATATGCAGAGTGTAGCGAACAAAGCTTGATTGATATTTGTTTGAGAAATAGAAACATTGGAAAATATTAATGGGTTCTTCTTTTAGATTTCTCTCTCTAACAAGGGATGCCTTTATGATCTTCGAAGTAAACAACAATTGGCTTTTGTACTCTTTCGATTATAAACATATAAAAAAATAAATTGAGAAGGTATTGTCTGATGTTTTCACGCTGAAATATACAATTTTGTTCTTCCTACCCTGGTTCGCTATCAGAGTGGGTGACTAATATTGAGTGCTACATTGTTGGTCTTTTGATCAGCCAATCATCTAGTCCTCCATTGAAGAGCTCAAAGACTTGTTATTTGCAGTCTTCTAGGCTCCGTTTGTTTACACAAAACTCTTCTCTCATCTTATCTTATTTCAATCATTATAATGTTTTTAAATTTTCATACAAAAATATAATAAATAATTCAATTTTTTCAAATATCAAAATAAAAATAATACTAAAAAATATATTCTAACAATATTTTATTTAACTACTATTCAAAATATCTAATCTCATCTCATATAAACTATCTATCCAAACGGAACATGAGAGGTAGACTCTGTTGCTCTGTTTTCTTTGAACCGGTCTAAGTAGACTAGGATAGGTTTGGAAGATGGGGGGAATCTGTCACATGGTGTTGGTCCTCTGTCACCCAGTTTCATGGGTTCCCGCCCAACGAGTTGAATGTAAAACATTAACTCCTGCCCAAAGCTTCATTGAACGCTTTCACCTTCTTAAGAAATGAACGCGCCCATTTCATTAATTTACGGGCTGCGCTGAGAATTATTGATTAATTTTTTTTTAGAAAGAACTGCACAAAACTTGCACATTTTAGACTTTTACCTAACATTACTCTAGAATAAATTATATGTTTACCTATCGACCTATAACTAATAAAATTCAATATACAAGTTTCCTTTGAACTACCACCCAACCTACAATCATCTTTCAACTATTAATCTTGGCAATTTCTTCTCAAACTATCAAAAAATTTCTTACAAAATATAATTAGTGTTACTCCATCCTTTGGTCCCATCACTCTGTAGAAGATCATATCCCATAGATTTATATTGTTTAGTGTCTATATATAAATGATCTGATTTTGCCAAGAAAGGAGAAGAAAATTAAAAGCATCGGCCAACAAACGATCTCCTCTACATTTATTTTTAATTTTTCTTCTCTACAAGAGGTTCTAATAATCAGGGCACATCGATCCCAAATCTTGAAAGTATAGTAGGCTGATTTGCTCATTTTGACTTGGATTTTAATGGACTGTGATAGATGTCAAACACTAATAAAGAATGGTCTCTCCAAAAAATGCAGCAGAAGAGACTACATTTCACTTTCATTGATTAAACTCTATAATTAAATTTTGAGCACATAAAACACAAATAAGACAATGAATAATTCATAGCAATGGCAATATCAATAGCAGTGAGCAGTTTCAAGTAATAGCTATTAAAGCGAAAGCCATGCAATTTCAAGCCAAATGATCTCATATTGTCTACCTGTCTGTGCGTCTCTGTCTATTTTGACTGTGTACATCTGTAAAACTTAACACGATTTATCACAAAATTTACAAAACTGAAAAAGAAACAGAGACTGAGTACTAGGGCCTATTGCTGCAAGTCAAGATCTGTATATATGCAAAAAGGCACATAGCATCATAGCATAAATTACAACCGCATATCAGGATGATACTAATTTTTAGCAAGAGTAGATCTTCGATCGTTGACATCTTCAGTGTTTCCCGCTGGTGATAGCTCTTCTTGAACACAATTGACAAGTTTAAAAGTATTCTGGTCCAACTTTAGGGGATGCCTCCGCAAACTCCGGAAATCTTTATCGTTAACATATCTCTAATGGAAGTTTTGTCTCTTCCAGGATTAACATATATGAACAAGCGATGAATACCTCAGAAGGCCACAAGCAGTCTCGTGCTTTACAAGGAATGATATGAATATGAGTCTGAAATTTCCATATCATATAGAAATATTAGCATGACCATTTTCCTAGGCGTACTTTAAAGAAAAAGTATCGCTTAAATAGTAAAAACATCAGCATCCCCAGTGATAGGCACAACAGCGCTCCTGTCGCATTCAGTTGCGAAGAGATACATAAAACTTCAACCTTTAACTGATGATAAATCATTACTTGACTATATATTAAAAAAAAAAAAAAAAACAGTACTTACGTGAAATATTACTTGGCCAGCTTCTGCACCATTGTTAACCAAGAAGTTGAACGAATCTGTATGCAAAAACTCCCAGTTAAGTTTTCACAGGGTTACAATATTCATACAAATACTATAAACAGTTAATTATTGAAATTATGCTTCTGCGCCATTGTTTACTAACAAGTTGAATGAATCTGCATGAAAAACTTACAGAAAAGTTTCTTAGTGATACAATATTCCTCTTTCTGTCTTACAGTTACATTTGCAGTGCATTGGAGTGATCCAGCATCATTTACAGTTTGACTTTTTGAATCCAGAGGAAGGGCAAAGGTGTCCCCTCCCACCAAACCCAGAAAGTCAATTTTTTTTTTTTTTGGAGGAAGCAAGTTGCTTGAATGTTAGTAAGTGGTTTAAAACTTTATACTTGTTAACATTCAATGAAATTATAGATTGGCTCTCTATTGTCTAATATATTGCCATGAACTTTAAAGAGTGCTAGAGAAATATTCAATAGATCTTGGCTAGCCAACTCAATTTTTAGCACAAACTCTCCATCAATGAGCATTGTACATGATGTCTACACTCACTTTGAATAGCTATTCAGTTGCTTTATTGAGTTCCCACCATAATTACGTCGTTTTAGAGAGGTAAATCCAAAGTAGAGGACCACTTTTACAAGGTTTGTGTCAGTCAATGTAAGCAGTACCAAGGTGTAAAATTGCACAAACAATGCTTTAGAGACTACTTCCTATAGGTGGTGTTACATATAACTTTTTTTTGATAAGTAATAATTTTATTCAAAGAAATAGACATAAGTCCAAGTACACAGCACGTATACAAAGGAAACACCTACATCTTCCAAAAAACGAAAGAAAAAAACTAACACCAGAAAACTAAAACAAAAGCAGAAAATTATCCTCCATTACAAAAGCTTTAACCCAAGAACTCAAAGTGCTCAAGAACAAATCCCTAAGCTCTCCCAATGAGCGTTCTTTATCTTCGAAGCATCTCTCATTTCTTTCAAGCCAAATGCACCACATAAGACAAGGAGGAATCATCTTCCAAACTCTCACCGTCTTTTTACAGCCCTTCCCAAACTTCCACCCTACCAACAGATCCACCACATCTCTAGGTATTACCCAATGTAATCCTGTCCAACTCAAAACCTCATTCCACAAATAACTAGTCACTTCACAGTGAAGAAAAAGGTGATTTACTGATTCTCCATCCTATTTACACATAACACACCAATCAGCAATAAGCATACCTCTCCTTCTAAGATTATCAGTGGTCAATACTTTACCCAAAGAGGCCACCCAACAGAAAAAAGCTACCTTAGAGGGAACTTTTACTTTCCAAATACTTTTCCAAGGGAACACGCATCTACTAAGGCTTGACAAAATTCTATAGTAAGATGAGACTGAAAACTTAGCATTTCCAGCAAAAATCCACTCCATGCTATCCTCTCTTTCAAGCACCAACTTAGAACTGTAGAGTTTTACCAGAAGAGCCTTAACTTCATCCACTTCCCAGTCATTAATATCCCTTGTAAAAATGATATTCCATTCCATCTTGTTGTTACTACTGCAATAAGAATCATAAATAGATGCATTATGCTCCCTAGCAATTCTGAAAAGAGAAGAAAATTCCAGCTTGAGAGCAGTATCCCCACACCACAGATCATGCCAAAAGAGAATCCTCTTTCCATCACCCACCTTCAATCTGAAATTGTTGGAGAAGGAATCCCATCCTTTTCTAATAAATTTCCACAAACTAACCCCATAAGCTCCACTAGCTCCATTAGTACACCAACCTCCCCATAAACTTCCATATATTACTTCTATCACATGTTTCCAAAGGGCTTTACTCTCCAATTGATATCTCCAAAGCCATTTCCCAAGTAATGCTCTATTAAACACCCTTAAATCCTTAATCCCCAAACCACCACAATCCAAAGGTTGACAAACCTTCTTCCAACTAACCAAATGACACTTCTTATCCTCTCCATTTCCTCCCCATAAGAAGTTTCGAAATAAGCTTTCAATCCTCTTTTCAACTCTTGCCGGAAGAGGAAAAAGAGAAAGGAAATATGTGGGCAGGTTGGACAAAGTACTCTTTATCAGAGTTAGTCTTCCCCCCTTAGACAAGAAAATCCTCTTTCAACCCGCTAACCGCTTTTCAATTTTTTCAATCACCCCATCCCATATGTTGACAGCTTTAAAAGAGGCTCCCAAAGGAAGCCCAAGATACCTCAAAGGCAAAGAAGAAATTCTGCATCCCAATAAATAAGCCAAGTCTGATAAATTCTGAACGTCTCCAACAGGAACAATTTCAGACTTTAATAAATTAACTCTTAACCCCGAAGCAGCTTCAAAACACAGTAAAAGTGCTCTTAAAGCACGAATATTATCCGAATCAGGCTCACTAAAAATCAAGGTGTCATCAGCAAATAACAAATAGCTACCGACACTCTCTCTCTCTCTCTCATGACTCCTCTATTCTTATTTCCGGCGTTTCTCGCCGGGGATAATTGTTAATCTCTGTTTTTGTTTTCTTTCCAGCCTTCCTTCGTTTCTCTTCTTGTTTCTGTCTTTAGTTTCTTCTTCGTTTATGAGTAGTGTGTCTGGAGGAAATGTCGATGGAGTGCAGTTTTGGGGTGGAAACAAAATCTTTTGTGTTTAGAAGGAAGGGGGGTAATCTTTTTAGTATTGCTGAAAAGTGTAACTTCATGGATTATATCATTCAGGCCATCGAAGTGAATTGTTAGCTCTCCCCTTTCAATAGGGAAGGGCCAGGTTTGGGCAGGGGAACCATCCTTTGGAGTTGGATTTTTGCAACAATTACAAAAAGTAACAAATAAATAAATTAAAAGCATCTTATGGGATATAATACACATACATACAACCCAAGAGATAGATATACGAACTACATCTGGTGTCAAATTGAATGGAGCACCCTATGGTGTAGGACATATCGAGTGTTTAGATCTTTATAATTTTAGCATTATGATTTTAGCATTTAGCTTTTTCTGTTTAAATTTTATGCTTCTCTTGTACCAGGCTTTTTAACAGGTTTCTATCTATACTTTTTTATTACATATGATCTTCTGATTTGTAAAATTTCTTTTAATGGTATAAGAGTTTGGGCAACTATCCACACAAACGTACAGCTGTTATACCTCACATCTGCATTCCTTTTTCTTTTCCCCCCTACAGATGAAAAATGGCTAATTGAAGGGGCCAGAGACCTATATCATCGGTTGAGAAGCCAATAAGAATAGTAAATCCTTATAGGTATACTTTATTCCAATAATGTTGTTTCTCATGTATCATAGTAATACCCTCTCAGAGGAGTGACAATTAAGGAAACTAATAGAATTGTCGAATCTAACATGAGTGAACAACACATGGCACTCAAGGAGTTTTTTTTTATAGTTAATAAGAGAAATTTTATTCCAACACATGGCACTCAAGGAATTTAATCATAGTATTTCCCTTTTTGCGTCATGCAAGTTTTTAGCATTTTTTTTACAAGCAAACCAATCAGTGGAAAAGTTATACTAGTGATTAAAATCATTCTTTACTAGTGTGATTCTATTTTAAAGTTCTTTATGTCTGACTTATCAAGAGAAGAACATGAAAGTTCTATTGTTTTTAAGTGAACAGCTTATAATATGAGTACATGATTAACAGAGATCATATATATGGATTTCTTCATGGCTTCAGTTGATAATAAATCTTTCCAAACCAAAATAGATGGGTCATATTTGGAGTTAGGTCATGGGCCTAAAAGATTTATAGACAGTCAACCTGATGGGCCAAAACATAGCAACCACCAACCATTTCTAATGAACAATCAAATTCACATAGGCTGGGGGTACTCCAAGCAGCAAAAGCATTATAGAAAACATTATAGAAAAGTAATCATGTAGGTGACAGTTCATCTTTTGATCAATGAAAAAAAGAATACGTAATAGTAATAGCAGTGAAATATAAATACACACCACAACCAGTAGCTTTCATTATTGCACTGCTGATAAATGGCACTTTCGAACACATTGCAGCTATCACCTGCACATAAGTTAATACAAGAAGAATTTCAACTTGGACTCCCCCCACCCCAAACACACGCACAGGGAGATATATTTATGTCTATATATGAGACAAATTTGGGTAGAGCGGTACTGTTTGTATAACACATTAATAGATTTCTCAAGCAACTTCAGCAAGTAAATGTACAAAAATTGAGAGTTGAAACCTACCAAGAGGGTCAAGCTCCAAACTAACAATTGTCAGCCTCCTCTCAACAAAAGTATGGTTCTTAATTAACTTTACACAGGTAAGCAGACATGCAACATAGTAAAAATCCCCACACATTTCAGTGTATTCAAAGAACTGAGTCATTGATCATCAACAAGTACCTACCCAAAAGGGGAACGAGGGCGATGTGGATCATATTAGAACTTTTTTGAGACTATAGTAAAAATATAATCTATGTACGAGCTTTTTTCTTTAGCAACTATCTAACCATGGAACTGGAGGTGAAGTATGCATATCTTCACAGTGATTTTGGTACAAAAGGCAGATTGGAAACTTTGAAAGTTCTGTTACAGACTCAGGTCATCACCTCCTGTATCATTGTGACAAGAAATCCAGCATATCTGATTTTGGTTTGCCATAACTTTAATTATCATTATTACTATTATAAATTTCTTAGAGGAACCATGAATTATATAATCTCTCCAAATCTGAAAAGGTAAAGGTAAAGTAGGTGAAAAGCATCATAAATAAGAAATGCTGTGAAACAAACTCGGAGGCCAGATGCATGTTGATGCTTCTTATGTAAACTGGCTGTGAAGAGCCTTTTTTTATATCTTTTGTTCTACATTAAATTAAGGTTGTGTAGTAAGCAGAAGCTGATATATGATAACCTCCTGTTATTATTCACATTTTTTCCTACTAACTACACAATCCTAAATCGAGTTTCCACATGCTCATGTCTCACAACCAAACTGCACTAATTGTTGGTCAAATAAGGTTCACCAAACTTGTAATTTTGGCTTCAATTTTTTGGGGGATTTTTAACCCTTAATTTTGCAACCATGATTACAAATACTGTGTTTTGGAATATATGTCAGAAAGATTAGCCATGTACACTATCAAATGTGAAAATGTTCTGTAGGAAGGCACAGTGGAAACATTTGTGTGTTATGAATATCTACTATACACAATTCGGGAAGGTGTTATACACATAATGCAAACTGGTTGTATCCATGTACTTAATAAAAACTCTAGACCATTCATGACAACACTATATACATAATGCAGACAGATTGTATCCATATATGCTTATTACAACATGATTAACAGCACATTGGCTTAATACAAACCGAAAGTTTTCATTGAGAATTACTTACATGTGGTGGAGTAGCTTTTAAGGAGCAGAAATGAGATTTTGGAATGATAAGAGAATGCCTGGGGAACAAAGAAAACATGAAAATGCAATAAATAAGAGAAAGAATGATGTCAAAACTCAAGGACAATGCAAATCTTTGGCTTTAAAAATTTGGCAATAGGGATACTTTTGAATCCAGGTACCTAGGAATTGCAGAAACTTCAACATACCTTTCATATAATGATATTATTATGTATCTGATATGGATATGTCAAAAAAATAAAAAAAAAACACAGCAAAAATAAAGTGTGATATGGCACACTGTTTTGGGCATAGTTTTTATTTTTTGACAATCAATACTTAGCATCCTTTTCCCACAATTTCAAGTGGGTATCCTCCACCATTATATTTCCCATTTCTCGAGGGAAAACTAGTGTTGTCATCTCTTGCGAGCTTAAGAAGAGGTTATATGCTTATATGATGCCAGGTTTGTCCACAGAGTTTCTAGTAGCAACCAAAAAAATCTGAGAACTAAATAAAATGTTACATTTGATAAGGTATCCAACAAAATTTTTGAGACCAAATAAGCATCTTAAACTTGCAACCATACCAAGTGGGTCTTTATGCACTTAACAATGTAAAAGGGTCATTTTTCAGCAATCTAGAGGTTGATTCTCCTAATAATCTAGTTAGTTCTAAAGCTCTACTTTAATCTCCAGATAGAAATATTAGTAGACATTATAATTATGTGCTTTGCATTATGGTATATTTACTTTTAGAAGTTCAGATTTTTCCTTAGAAAAAAAAAATAAAGGCCAGTGGGCATATGAGTTAAACAATAAAATGCAGTTATCTCCCATCTTTCTAAGCCTCGATCCTTTTTATGTATTTTATTTTTTGTTTTTTATTTTTAGGACAGGGAACCTTGGAGACTGTGCAAACACATCATGTCTTTTGCCCAGCTAAATCCAGGACCAACGTAACGCACCCAAATCACACCGATTAGGTAAATCGTTGACTTTTCACTAATAGGACGTGGCTCCTAGAAATTTCTCACATTACTTAAAAAAAAAAATTACTTACACCGAAGGAATCGAACCTAAAACCTCAATCCTAGTTATAACACCAAAAACTTTTACTGGCTAAGCTAGCTGAAACCTTCTTATAATTACACTTTTCCAAAAACAAGTTTCTTTTGGACTTTGGTCCATAGAGTTCCTTAGAGGCTAGAGATTTTCTAAAGCCATTCAGAAAGCCCCATTTTACATAGTTATTAAGCAGTATTTGAGCAAATGTATTATAGAAGTTGGACCAATTGTATTTTTATTCCACTTGCTAAGACAATGACCCCACTTAACTAACCCAGCATAAGCATCTGGAAAAAACCTTGCCCTGTATCTCAAAGTTTTAAAATTGATTCACATGTTCACCTTATGTCAAAAAATAATGTCAGCTAGCATCACTGACACAAGAAGCGTCTCAAATGGATTAGTTAATTACCAAATTTTAAACAATGTGGCATATATTGGGTGGAAGCAGGAAACTCTATAACTTGGGTCAAGTGATAATCGTTGAGATTAAAAAACAATTATCATGGTTTAAATCAAAACGTATAATCATAGAAAACCTTCTCCAAGCTATCTGTAGGAACAAAAGTTACTTTGCATTGAATATTAAAACAATCAGGAGTGAAGGGACAGCATAAGTGCCAGCATGGTATACAGACTGAGTATACTTAGAGATTTACTTTAAGATCTCCATTAGGTAGCGCATAGGGAAAAAGTGAAACTCTACAAGCAATATCCCTAAGAGTTACTTCATGATTAAAACAGTATGGCATTGGTATGTATGCTCATAAAAGTATGTGGACTAGGTTGAGAGGTGAACATTAAACCACAGTGAACCCCAGAGTAGAACGAAACACACCTAGCAATAGAATGATTAATTGAACCTTGGATGCATGATACCTTACCCATGACTCAGAGGATTTGTATCCAATATGCATAGGCACGCATCATCTTCATAGAGCTGTGAGAATCAAATTCAACAAAGTAACAAAAAGTGGAACCAAAGTGAATAGAGAATGTATTTTCACATCATAACATGTTATGAAGAGGCCCCTTCAGTTCATGCTGAGCATAAGATTAGGTCTTGAGTCATGTACGCAGGATATACTAGTTTTAGCAACTACAAGTGCTTGAAGCATCAAAAGTCAAGAAACTTGCCAACTTTTCCAAACGTTTGGTGTTCTTTAGAAAACTCTGATCAAGCATATTAAAATTCCTGTAGGGGACTTAGGGTTCAAAATCTTATTCTTCCCCGCTTCACAAGAAAAACTTCTAAGTAATAATAGTTAGCGGTTTGCCAGCAAACAATCAACAATATTTTCTCAAAATGCAGAAAAACGTAAGAGGATTTCACGATGACGAGATCACAGTGAATTTTTCACGCAGATAAACAAAGATAGTAAATTAATGATCCAATGATTATGGCAAAAAAACTCGACCACTTGAAAAAAATGTAAAAATGGTTCACTATGCTTAGAGATACTACCAGGAGACTCTTAAGTAACAAAAATAATAAGTACGCAAATGTTTGGTAACTAGGAAAACGTTGGAAAAGGAAAATACATATATGCACACGACAAACAGATATTCAGTATGTGTGTGTTTTATATTTACACATTAAATTTCAATTACCAAATTGTCTTCTCAACTTAGCTCTCTGCATGCAAGCTCTCCAAATTGCGAAACCCAAATCACGAAAAACCTTGAAAATAGCATTTCAATTTTCTTCCACTCTTCATGAATTTTCTCAGCATCCAAACGAAAATGATCAAATAAGCCGAATTACCTTGAGAGCTGGTGATTCACCGCACACAATCTTGCAGAAAACGCAGTCGTTTTGCTGAACCTTCTTCTGAGAATCACGCAACCACTTAGTCTCATCCGAATCAGAAGTGCAATCGGAAAAGGAGAGGGTTGAAAAAAGTGGGATGGGAGTCCGACCCCGATGCTGACTGGAACCGAGAGGGCAGATATGGGAAGAGAGAATGGCGAGCCTCCGTGCCTCCATGTCAAGCGAAACCGAACCTTCTGACAGAATCACTGGCTGTGGATGTGGCTATGCCCATGATTTCCAGAGCTTTCTAAAGTGAGATTCTGATCTGAGAAGGCAGAGAAACAAACCACAACCGCGGGTTTTTCCTCCTTTCTGTTCGAGTATTCAGTAATTTCTTGAGAGGATGGAGGTATGGCGTGGCCGTGGTGGCGCTGTGGTCGAGACAGTGGGCGTTTGGTTAGGCCTGCTTTGCTTTATTATCCTGTGTCGTATGGATAGTAAAGCAAGGGTGCTCCTACGTACTGTGTACAGTCCCATTCGGAGGACTCCTTTGCAAGCCTACGTCCGTGTGCACGTGTGTAGCATGTGAATGACTAAACTGCCCCTCGTTCATATTTCAGAAACAAAACCTCGAAAATTACGGAAAATCGAAAGCCCTCTCGTCATTCTCTGTCCGCTGCCCATCGACGGCCTCCTCCACTATCGACGGAGTTGCATACTCCACTGCTCCACCATCGACAGAGCACGTAAGGAATTTGTAAGCCCAACATCTCCGGCCTCCTCCACTGCCCATCGACAGAGCACCTAAGTGGGTCTAAGTGGGTAATGGCGAGAATAAAGCAACTACAATTCACATCTTAAGAAATATGCGGTCTAAGCAGGTAAGTTCTTCTATACTACCCATAATAAATGCAGCCAATTCACCTTTTCAGATCATTCTGATCAAGTTTGAAGCTTCAGTGGAAGCAAGAATTTATTAATTCATAAGAAAGACAAGAACGTCGATTGAATAAAAAAGAGAGGGAATATCCACTACAGCCATATCCGTGGCGGTGAGCTTAGAAAGCTTAGAGAAGCCGAAGAAGTGCGAGCGCAGATGCAGAGGCTCGTTACAGCCATATCTACTACCTTTTTCCTATCTCTGCCTGCTCCTGCAATACCAGAGAGCAGAGAGAGAGAGAGAGAGAGAGAGAGAGAGTCCTCATCATAGGGCGGAAGGGAAACTTGATTTGAGAAGGAGATAGTGACTTGGGCTGAGGAAGGGGATGAGATAGGCACTTTTTCACCTGAAAAACTCTAAACCCAGACATACACCATACGGGGGAAGCCCCGCGAACGGCATCTTACATGGAGTCACACGCACCGTTTTAAAGTAAATAAAACGGTGCGTTTAGTTGAAGCTGACATTGTGTAAATACCTAACGCAACGGTACGTTTCACATTTTCACTAAAATTGGTTTCTCTCCCCTCGCTCTGTCTCTCTCCCCTAGCCTCTCTGTGCGACTCCCATTCCCAACCCTAACCTTGACGCGACAGACCATTTCTCCTATATGCTGGAGGATTTTGCTTGAGTACTCAGATTACTTCTTCAATTTTCTCCTTCGGTAATGAAGTCTTGTGGTTCTAGAGGTGCAATCCTGGGTCATTAATCATACCAATGTAGCTTTGCTCCAGCTTCCATATTACCTGTTTTTAGTATTTGGTTCGTGATAATGGCTTTGGTTTTTAAATTATTCTCAGTTAATATTAACTTGCAGATTTATGAAGTTTCTTGAATTTCTCGAATTTTTATAGTTATTTATTAAATTTTTTGGGTATTTTGAACGTTTGTTCTACTTGATCTTGATTTATTTTTTCGTTATTCTTGGAGGTGTTTCTGGTTTGATAACTTCGAAATGTTTGGAATCTCGGCAGATCTGTGGATTCTACTTTGGAAGATCTGTGGATTCAACATGTTCGCCTAAAGAACTGACTTATCTACTTAAATTCTCAGTTGGACCATGTCTTGGTTATCCGTGTACAAGATATTTTTTTTAGATATTCTTTTGCACTTGTATTTTAATATATTTTAGTTTTTTCTTGAATGTTAGTTGTCATCCTCTTATAATATTTGCAGTTTCTTGTAATGTTATGGTTGAGAAGAGAAATAAGTTTTGGAATCTGGGAGGAAAGATGCTACGCCGAGGAAGAGAAATGAGAAGATATTTATGAGATCTGAGAGAGAGGATGCACGAGATCTGACGCTGCGTTTTCTTCTTCTTCAGATGAAGCTCAAATGAACGATGGGTTCCGCTGCATTTTCTTCTTGTTTGAAGCTTGAATGAACGGAAGGACAAAAAAGTCTATTTACAGACGTGGACTATTCTTCTTCCCGCTGTTTTTTTTTTTTTTCCAAGTAATGATATACCACATCACATTTTATAATATATTCTACGATAATGTGTTAAAATGAGGACATTTTGTTAAAATATTATTACTGATATAAAGTATTTTATCAAAATATCTCTAATTTTAATACATTGAGAAAATCATTTTCCTTTTATTTTTTCGGTAATATAATCGTGATGCCACGACAGTAGTGTTCGCATTCAGGCACAAGTTTGTGCGTGGACGTAGCAGTGTTACACGATTTGATGAGTAATGATTTATATAAATTTTTTATTGAAAATTCTATACAGCACGTTAATTATCATTTTACTTTTATCTCATTGTACAAGATGTAACACATTTATGACATTAGATGATCTTTTATTAGATAATTTTTTATTGAGCAATGTTAGATACAGTCTCTAATTGGAGACTACATTGCAAGTCTAATTAATTTTTTCTTTAATTTTTTTCAAAATTATAATAATGTTCTTATCAAAATGGTACTTTTTGTTATTTAATGAAGGGCTTGCACATGCAGTCTCCAAATGAGGATTGCAAATAGAATTTCTTTTTATTATTATTCAATGACGATAAATATGTTACATCTTACATAATACAATAAAAATGAGATGGCGGTGTGATATGTTTCTATTTTTTAATAAAATAGTATTAGTTAGCAATCTGTCTGTTTCTTAGTTTCGTTTAAAATTTTCATTTTATTGTAATTTTTTATTTTATTATTATATATTTTCTAACATGATGGATAACATTACCCTTTTTTATATAATTATGCTTTTAAGTTGATGGCATTATGTAAAACGATATTTTTTTTATAAGTTATTTTATAAAAACATCTATAATATAAAATAAAATTATGTAGATAATTATAAAAATAATTGTATAATCATTTTTCTAACTAAAAAGAGTTACATTTGCTGTTTAATTAAATATAGACTAGAGAGGTTCATCTTTGTCACTTCTGAAGGGTAATTGTGGAATGGTGACAAGGGGTACGCATTTGAATATAGTTGTGCAATATTATGCGTATATTGATTTTGAAATTGATTTATTTTCTTGTCACTCCAATTGTAAAAATTGTTTAAGAAAGAATTGATATCCATCAATGCCGAATAGATCAATTCCAATGAAATGACCCCAATGGGAAGTCTCCTTTTGGTACGATGTATTTTAATCCCCAAAGCTTGAGCTTATTTAAGAGCTAATTAATTTAGGCCTCATTTGATTACAAATATGAAATGATATGAGAAATTTGTAAATAGTAATGAGATAGTTTATGAATAATAGTAAAATTATTTGAGTTAAGATGTTTTATAGAGTTTTGAAAAATGATATAGAAAAAGCTAAATAAAAATATTATAAAGTTACAATATTGTTAAAATATAATTGTTTAATATAATTTTTGTTTTAAGATTTGAAAAAGTTAAATTATTTTTTATGTTTTATTTGAAAGTTTGGAAAAGTATTAATGATTAGATAAAAAACTTAGAAAATTGAAAATTATTTGTATTTAAATAGTGTTTGGATGTTGATATGAGATAGAATAAAATGAGATGAGATAGATTGAGATCATTTATTGAGTCCTTTAGGAGAATGAGATGATATGAGAATTTTGTAAATAATAGTAAGATGATTTGTAAATAATAGTGAGATAGTTTAAGTTAAGTATTTTTTGGATTTTAGAAAATGAGAGAAAATGTTGTAATGATTATAAAGTTGTAATGATTAAAAAGCTATTAAGTATTAATTTGAAAGTATTTATGTTTGAGTGACGTTTGGAAAAGAGATGAGATAAGATGAAAATTTTGAGACAGAAATTTTTTCCAAACAAGCAATTGTATCAAAGAAGTTGAGATCTAATTCATTTCTCTCACTCTAAATTCTTAAATTTGAATATAAAATTTTAGAGATTTAAATCATTTTTCCTTTGAAAGAATAACTACCTAAATTAGGAAAAAAAAAAAACAAACTCCAATAAAATTATAGTGGGTGAACATCAATGTACAATAGGAATAACAAAATATGCGACATAAGTTCAACTATTTGTTCCAATGAAAAGTAATCATCAATTCTGCGTAGTCTGCCATATATCAATAGAACATTACAACAAATAAGGTAAAAAGTTAAAACCAAGGCTTCATTTTTCTATCAAAGATGTCCGGTCTATAGGTTGAAACAAACATGTCAACAAGAAGGTGAAATTGCACAAATATAAATAGAATAATGGGAACACTAGCCAAACCAATAATAGGAACGACGATCTGGTATTTTCCATGTAACATAAGTAAAAGAGCAGCAGAAAAGGCTATCACATAGTTGCAATAGAGAAGAAGAGAGTGAAAAGGCCTATAATCATTTTTCTGGGCAATGATCTAAGAAAGTCGTCTTCTGCATAACGTGAAGTGAGGATTCCTAAAAACATCAATACTGAAGTCGATGAAGAAAATAGCGCCAGAGAATCAGCTACCATAAAAAGTTTAAATAGTTTGTAATGCGCAAGGATTGGGAAGCCTGTAGTTTGATCGTTACTGCCAGGAATGGTAAATGCTGCCGCGAACATAATGGTAATGATGAGAGCGCCGACCACAGTACAAGAAGTTGCCGTGTCCTTCATCCATTTCTCTCCCTCTTTTCTCATTTCTTTGTGGTCTCTTGTAAACAATTGTCTGGGAGTCAAACCGTCTTTGTTTAAAAATTCCTTATGAGAGAGAGGGCTAATGCGTTCCACCTCCTGCATTTATTAAATAAAAATATGAGGAAAAAATTGCAAGTAGACTATTGCAAAAGAATTAGCCATCTATATTCAACAAACTGAGACCATCATCAATCTTTTGGCTTTTTGAATAATGAATTTTGTCGTTTTGATTTT
>QEOT01000670.1:284445-320284 GCA_003123785.1 Pterocarya stenoptera
TGCATTCGAAGAGACCCACTTCTTATTTTTGGCGATTTTTGTTGCCTAAGCTTGCTTCAATACACACCCACTCCAGGATTAAGATTTCAAGCCAGATCTGTTGTGCTTTCCAGTGTTTTTCTTGTTGAGCATCACGAGTAACTGTATCGGTTCTCATAGCAGAGGTTTTGTATTAGATTATGTAATTGCGGCTTAGATCTTAGCCTCTTTCTCATCTAATATGGATTTGAGATTGAAATCTTGGGTTTCCATATCGAGAGACTCTTGCTTTTCACGTTGTTTGGGTTTTTTTCGTTCGACTTGGATTGATGAATACGCGAGAAAGTAAATTGGTGGGTCTTTGTTTAGAGGAGAGTTCGGTTTAAAGTTTCGGCGGAACGTGTTTAGTTTCGGTCTTTGTTTGCAATTTTCACCGCTTGGAGAACGCGTTTGAACAAAGACCAAGTTGGGAGTTAACCCTCTGTTCTCACCACTTGAATTCATCTCTCTTTTCACCGCTTGACGTTCATATCACATTTTCTTTGCACCATTTTATTTCCAAATTTTGTGGAATGAATGCCAAGTCAGCATTGAAAACTTGACTTTTATATAATTAAATAGATTTCCACAAACATTAGTTTTTGCACCAAGTTGTTGAAAAAATATAAGATAGAAACAAACGTACTGTAACATATATATATATGTATATATATATATTAGACTTTGTTTAAACAAAAAAAATATATAAACGTGTTAGGTGGCTAGGTATATACTTAGGCATATACTTTTCATTTGAAAATTCAGAAATTCAAAAAGTTAAAATATTGTTTTATTGATAACTTTAAAATTTCATTGCCAAACAAATTAATAGGACAAAAATTAGCTACATGTACATGTGATGACAGCCAGCCCAACTAACAAATTAGAATCAATATTACTACTTCTTGTCATGCTGATTAGAAATTGAAATCTCAAGTTTGAACAACGAAAGAACTAATTTTGAGCCAAAATTAAAGTTTTGAATTCAGTTTCGGGCCTTCGGCGACTATTCGAGATATTGGAATCAAAATATATCAATATGTTTTAATATACCAATTTCGAAATAATCCTTATATACATAAATTATATTATATATATAAAAATAATTCTATATAAAAAAATGTATTTTAAAATAATAAAAATATGATTTTAACACACACACATGAAAACTTCAATTTGTTAAAAAAAATCATTTATCTTCATCTAAAAGATAATAATATATACTTCTCAATCCATGATTCCATGGGTATGCATGCCTCTTATATCAAGATACAATTTTATTCAAGAAAATTAAGAAGATCAAATAACTGAACCCAGTAATTAACATAGATAGAGTGGAAAAGTATATAGTTGGTAGGGGTTAGTGTTGATTAAAAAGTTGAAACAACTTCATAATACCACTAATTAATGCATGCCCAAGTCAAATCAAACATAAAAATATCAGCAAGTCAAGTGCAAACAAAACCACAAGTAGATTAGATTAAAGCAAACAGCCAATTTAAAAGAATGCAAACAATCTCAACTACCATTTGTAATGTTTTCTTTGCTCATTCAAACAAAAAAAAAAAATTTCATTCCAGAATGGCAACTACCTCATAAAAGATTAATGAGATCTTTTGCTAATTTAAAATAACGATATCCTCTTCAAAATGGCAACCCAAAAGAATAATAAACATTAATTTTTTTATATAGGTAGAACTAATAAACATTAAGGGATTGTTGGGGAACACAAATCATCTTACCTCTTCTCATTTCAAAATTTCTAATAATTTCTTTGTCAAAAATCATTCATACACAAATTTTTCGATTTCAAATCTTTAACTTTTTTATCTAATTATTAATCAGTTAATCAGCACAAATTTACCAAACTTCTAAACAAAACACAAAAGATAATATAATTTTTTTAAATTTTAAAACAAAAATAATATTAAAAATAATATTTTAAAATTATTTTAACTTTACAATATTTTTATTCAACTTTTTCTTACTCGTTTTCATTTTCCAAAAACACAATCAAATATCTTAACTTAAACTATTTCAGCACTATTCACAAATCATTTCACTACTATTAATAGATTTTTCATCTCATCAAACATCTCCTAAATTATTTACGGAAAACTGGTAAATTAAACTAACAATGTTATGCAAAAAAAAAAAAAAAATACACCAACAAAAAGGCTAGCAAATATAATCCTAATTTGTTAACAATAATTCTGTAGGCAACCGGGGTTGCGGCCCCGCTGCGGCATCGGTGCCCACGTGTCAAAATGGTAATGGCGTCGTTTTGAATAAACCGTTATCCTCTTGTTTTCTCTTCCGCATTCGCATTTCCCTCTGGCTTTTCTTTTTCCCTCCCTTTCCTTCTCCGAAACCCACCTTCCTTTCCAGGTTCTCCCCCTTCTTTTCTTCTTCCCAGACTTTTGACCCCTTCGATTCCGCGGCCACAAAACCGACGTTCGTCTTCCTCAAGCACGACGACCAAGTTCCACAAAACTGCTCAAGCGTAGTCGATTATTCCCAAGCTTAGTGCTGTCCATCCCGTGTTCCTCCACTCAGGTAAGTCTCATCCCTCTTCCATTTTGCACATTGTTAGAAATTAGGGATTAGTAATTTGATGGGTTGGGAAATGACATTTCCTTAAATAAAAATGGGAAAAAAATTGGCTGCTTTAATAACAGGACATCCATTTTCATGTTAAGAGAAGATTTTAGCCAGAATCCATATATGCTAGCTTTGTACCCATTTCAAATCAAGATTTGTGAAGTATTGAATGGTTGTCGTTAAGTGATCTACTGAGGAGGACGGGACTGATTAATGTAACATTTGTATTAATTTGTGATCGCTTCCTATATATATTCATGTAGAAAAGAAACCTGAGCTTGCTTGTACTTTTCAATAAACATTGCATGGACAAGACTGTCAGTTTAGGCAGCTGTATTAGGCTTTATATTAATGTAAGATAAATTAATTGTATTGATCACATTGAATAGACTGTTATATTAGACAGAAATCTATAGTCTAATTGTCACAATTTTAATTATAGCCATGATTGCAGCCATTTGATGTGATTAGTGTATTATCCAATATTTTGCTGCTTGATTTGGTACCAGAGTCCATTTTATATATCTCCCTGATCTCATTCTAAACCTTACAATTCGGATAGTCATCAAAACTACTATTGTAGTAGAACCAAGCAAAATGCCTAATCCAATTACTCCACTACTGCTCATAGCTATCTAAACAAATATCTACACTCATGCCTCTTCCATTTTATTCATTTGTTATATTTTGTTAGCCGATTGTTGGCTTAGTAATTTCCAATCCGTTATTTTACTTTTTAAATGAATAATCAAGATATGTGGAACTCTAAAGTTCAAAATTTCTTGAGGGTGTTGATGCCATTAGCGATTGTTGGCTTGCTAAAAAATATTTGGGTTTGAATCTAATTTAATGAATAAAAAATCTTTCTTAAATCCAAATAATTTTCACAATATTAAGAGACATAGTAGTATAATTAAGTGATGTATAATATTCAACCCAAATTACCAACAACTCCAATCATCATCTTGAAAGAATAGATAATTGAACGTCCCTCGGGGTTGCAATCTCCCACCACATGAGGAGAAAATAGTAAGAAAATAATGCGAATGACATGGTTGGATTAGATCTTCCTTTTTTAACTTGATTGAGTAGGTAGCTCATAGTTATCCATTAGCAACAACATTGCCCATTGTCCCGCCCATACACCAAAAACATTATATAATTTCAGCTGAGGCCCAATAATAATTGACAAATTCAACCCTTAATAATCTAACCAATTGGGCAACATCATATGTATTATAAAGGAAACATATGATGTAATACATCTACTACTTCTTTGTCCCATACAATTTTCAATTGGTTAGACAGTACAGCTGGGTTTCCTGTCGGAGACCAATCCATTCTAGAACCTTCAAAGGGCCTAACCACCAACTGTGGGATCCACTAGTAACGGTTAGACTAACTTATGCATGCTCTCCACGTGTCAGTAGATGATGCCGCCACCTTCTCCCATTACTTGTTTCTGTTCATACAAAACCAGCTTTTTTAATAATGCTAATAAGTTAATAAGTTAATAATGTTAATAAGTTATTTTTTTTAACTAGACAAGTTATTCTCCAATATACATCTATGCATCTACAATTGATAAACCGTAACTTTGTTTGATGTCATTATTGGATTTGTTTATTTGTGTACATACCTTATGGACCATGTCTGGTCCTTCCCTAGAGTGAGTTGTGAGAGATTAACTTCTCAGTGCAGTCTGCTACTTGTCATTTTAAGGCTACGTCTTACCTTTTATTGTCCTAACAAATTGACATTGATTTCTAATTTGCTTTATTATGCCTACAGACAAACACCATGCGACGTGTATGACGCCGGCCAACTTCTTCTGCTCCCCCCCAATCAATGTTCCATAATGCTCGAGCTTAGCAACTATACACAGAAAATTTTTCCAAGCGCACGGCCATTATTGAGCGTGAGGTCAATCTAGGTGAGCTTTAAGAGACTATATTGCCACATATCTTTCAGTCTCGCCAATGGGTATCATTAACCACTGGTCTCCCCCCTCCGTCTGTGGACTTGGTCTGGGAGTTTTACTCCAACATTCATGCCATGTCACTTGATGGTTCCTTTGACGTCACTCTCCGGAACATTCAAATCCGAGTCAGTCCGCCCATGTTAGCTGATTTGCTTAACGCCCCTCGTGTTACCGAGGCCCCATATCCGTATTCCAGCACCTCTGGTCCTAGCAACCCTGCTATCTACGCCCGCTTGTGTGGACATAAGAAGGATTGGGATGGTCGGACACCCATTCCTACCAATAAGTTCTCCCCTGACTATCTCCTTCTTAGTAGGGTCGTCTTTACTAACCTTTACCCAACCAACCATCACAGTGATGTCGGCCTTGACAGAGCCACCTTGCTTTATGCACTAATCGATGACGTTCCCATCGATCTGGGAAGTCATCTTTGCAAGGTCATCTTAGAGGCTCATAAGTCGAGCAAAATGCGGAAGGGATTGCCTTTTGCGAGTCTTGTAACTCGCATTGCTCTGTTTCACAATGTTCCTATTCCAGAGACAGAGCCTAGAATCCCGCTGAAGGCTCCAATTGGTCATCAGACCGTTCAGCTCAGTCGTGCACACATTCGTCGATTCCCTTTTGATGATAAGGATCCTGCACCTAGTTCCCAGCCGTCCCGTGCAACGCCATCAGGTTCTCAGCCATCTACCTCAAGACCAGCCACCCTTGCACCAGATACGAATCAGCCGGGAATACAAATGGTGCTTGATTGTTTGAGCTGCATCCAGACTCGTATTGACCACATCGATAGTCGCATCGATAGTCGTCTTGATCACATCGTTGCTGGTCTTGAGCACATAGATACTCGGCTCAATAATTTGGAAGGCCATCTACATCGCATTGAGGATCATCTGGATACTCACATTGATGGCGTGGATGCTTGTGTAGATGGCTTACATACTCATCTTGAGCGCATGGATACTCGATGTGAGAGTTTGGCATATCGTTTCGAGATCATGGCTGCTCGATTTGATATGCTCCAAAACACGGTCATACGACGCTTGAACCAAATGGAGGAAGCTTTACTAACAGACAGTTCTGATGATGATGGTGGGCATGCTGCACAACCTCCTCCAAATGCGAATGCGAGTCATTGATCTGTTTTTTATTTATCCATCTATCATAGGATACAGGTGGGTTGGATATGTTGTAAAGGAAAAACATGTTATTGATATGGGCAAATCAATTTGCTTGATTAGTTGTATCAAGAAATATTTTGTTCAGATCATGAAAAATTATGCCATATTTTTTGCTGCTCAGATAGTTGTCTTGATTTTGTCATGTCCCTTCTCATGTCTATTTTGGTTAATCACTGCAATAGTATTATGCAACATCTTTTTTATCATGTCCTCTGAGTGAGCTCATTTTTGCTCCAAATTATTGTACTTCTTCAAGTAGTCAAAGTTAGTGGCAGATATTGCACATGATAGTAGCAATATCATATGCTTTAAATCTAATAATAAAGGTAATTGTAAAGTAACTATGATAGTAGCAAGAAAAAACACATATTCAGGAACCACTTAAACACATGAATGTTCTCCATGTGTTTAGATCGAGCTAACACCCAGTTTCGCTCGAGCCATTATCGAGCGAAACTCGAGCGAAAGTGTTCTCCATGTCCTTTGAAGTAGCTAGACTTGGCTTCGCCAAGTCAGGGAGTTTCGCTCGATCTTAGCTTGATAGTAGCTCAAGCTAACACTCAGGTTCGCTCGAGCGAAACTCGAGCGAATCTCTCAGACTTGGTTTCACCAAGTCCAGCTCCTTCATCCAGGATGGAGAACACTGACGCTCGTCTTTCGCTCGACAACAACTCGAGCGAAAAAGAGTTTCCGCTCGAGCGGATATCGAGCGAAATTCGAGCATAACTCTCTGACTTGGTTTCGCCAAGTCCAGCTCCTTCATCCAGGATGGAGAACCCAAACGCTCGTGTTTCGCTCGATAACAGCTCGAGCAAAAAAGAGTTTCCGCTCGAGCGACAATCGAGGGAGATTCGAGCGTAACTCTCTCAGCATGGTTTCGCCAAGTCCAGCTCCTTCAGAGGACATGGAGAAAACAAGTCAAAGAGTTTCGCTCGATCGTCGCTCGATATTCGCTCGAGCTGTTGTCGAGCGAAACACGAGTGGGTTCTCCATCCTGTATGAAGGAGCTGGACTTGGCGAAACCAAGTCAGAGAGTTACGCTCGAATTTCGCTCGATATTCGCTCGAGCGGAAACTCTTTTTTGCTCGAGCTGTTATCAAGCGAAAGACGAGCGTCAGTGTTCTCCATCCTGGATGAAGGAGCTGGACTTAGTGAAACCAAGTTTGAGAGGTTCGCTCGATTATAGCTTGAGCGAACCTGAGTGTTAGCTCGAGCTACTATCAAGCTAAGATCGAGCGAAACTCCCTGACTTGGCGAAGCCAAGTCTAGCTCCTTCAGAGGACATGGAGAACACTTTCGCTCGAGTTTCGCTCGATAATGGCTTGAGCGAAACTGAGTGTTAGCTCGAGCGGATATCGAGCTAAACTCGCTGACTTGGTTTTCCCATGTCCTCTGAAGGAGCTGGACTTGCGAAACCAAGTCAGAGAGTTTAAAACTCCTACCTGCTGAACCTCATTCAATTACACAAAAAAAAGACTCATTCAACTACACAAAAAAATCTCATAAGCATTCCAATTTGCATCAAAGACTGCCATAATTCTTTATACACCATAATACAGGTCATATACATAGCCATAAATCCAAAACTGTACATTTACATGTCAGAATACAGGGCAAATACATAGCCAAGAAACCCATCCAAAACCATGCAGACTCAGAGCTCAATCAGCTTATGTCTCAGGAACCACTTTTCATTGTCTTGTCCTTCAATATATGAGCTTCATTAATAACATCTTGTAAGAAGTCCTTCTAAAACGGCTGCTACTGGACCCTTCCGAAACTGATTCATTGACCTACGACATTAATTCTCAGCATCAGTTTCCATAATTGAATATTTTTGACATTAAATTTATTTTCAAGGTTTTGAATATTTCAGAACACAGAATACAGTGCATTAAATACAAAACTCACAATACACAAAACTAAAAGCTATATATTGTATTAAATCATTGCTTCAGTTGTGATCCATCGAACCCAAAGTCCATCGGTTGTGATCCATCCAACCCAATTTGCATCTGTACACAAGAAAACGTGTATATTAGCTTTCGTCTTTATAATCACGTACATTAATATATAAAAATTTATGGGATACACTAACACTTTCTTGACCTGGAATAACTATTCCTCGGATCTGGGTTCTACTAATTTCTGAAACTGTGTTTTCTGGAATGGCCTGCTGAGACATACTTGTAAAAACCCATCCAATTACATTAGATTTCTAGAATGCTTATATATCTTAAATATATGTGCACGTGTCCAGCATTGGCCAGTTCAATCTTTGAATGGCCAAATAAAGATCTCTGTGTGCTCAATATGGGTGTATCTCATCCATCTCCCTAATAATGAAATAACAAAATACATTTGTAAAATTGTCATATTTGTTGTTTTAAAATAGAAAAGAAAATGTCATATTAAATAGATGCACCTCTTTGCGTTTCCCCTTTCCTTGTGCTTTTTTTGTTCTTGATTTAACTTTTCGCATATCTTTCTCCATCCTGGATGCTCTCCTCAGAGTTGGGAGTCTGCCTTTCCCACGCACAACGTGTGGACTACGTACTTGCCTAGAACCACCACAGTAGTTGTGCCCCCAACTGATAGTGGAACATTGGAATCCGTCTGGGTCATCGATGGGGGTTCTTGGTTGGCACGATACAACTCAATCATTGTGTATAACTTAGCTTTCGCATCCTGAGTATGCTCTCTCGAACCTGCTGCAAGAGTAATCATCTGATAACAGATATTCAACATCTTTGAATATCTATTAGAATCTACCCGTTGTTCCCCCGTATCATAGCTACTGTGGATCAACGTGTATCGCCGTTTGATATCCTTCCTCAATCGATCTAAAAGGTAACTATCTGGCAAAGATGCAATCTCGTTACATCTGAATACTGCCAAAATGTACCTACATAATATCCCCTTCATCTGGAATAATCCACAAGAACACTTTGCATATGAATCTACTTCAATAAAGTCCACAGAATATGTAACCTCCTTAGTGAACTCAGCCAACTGAACTTCATCCTTTACTAGAAAAGTCTGTATTGCACCCTCACTCTTATGCAACTTTGGATTCATATCGATCATGCCGGTAATTTGTTGTTGTACTTCCTTGAATTTAGAATTTGTGTACAACTCTTGAAACCTCTTCTCAATTGGAGATCTAGATATGCAGGGGGTTGTGACACTAAATGTGTGGAAGTCCGCGGCATTTTCATTCTCAATTTTTTTTTCAATGCGTTATCAAACTGGTCAACAAACTCTTTCAGGTTCATCTTAGCATTAATATACACGTCAAAAAATGTATTCATGCTCTCGCTCCGCTGCGTTGTACTCATTCCAGCCCAGAAACAATCTTTCAAGAATGCCGGAACCCAATGCTCAGGATCAGCGTATAGACTTTGTAACCAGGCATTTTCATGTAAATTGTACGTGGTAATTAACTGAACCCAACTTGTCTCAAACTCATCAACACTTTGGCTATCATACACACATCTCATCAATGCATTTTTCATCCCAATTTTGTAGGAATCATAGGAGCTAAGTTTTTCCGGCACTTTTTTCAATATATGCCATAGGCAAAATCTATGCCGGGTTCTTGGAAAAACAATACCAATTGCATTTTTCATTGCTCTATGTTGGTCAATGATAATAGCTTTGGGAGCTATACCATCCATACACTGCAACCAAGTCTGGAATAACCACACAAAGGTTTCCGTATCCTCACTGGAAATCAAGCCTGCTCCCAAGAGAATTGACTGCCCATGGTGGTTTACACCAACAAATGGTACAAACGGCATCCCATATCTATTCGTCAGGTATGTGGTGTCGAATGTAACCACATCACCAAAATATTGGTAGGCTGCTCTACTACGGGGGTCTGCCCAAAAGACATTTTTTAACCTCCCGTCATCATCTAAGTCCATCAATGCAAAAAACCTAGGATTTTTGTATTGCATCCTAGAAAAATAATCTTGAAGTGCACCAGCACCACCTGCCCCAAGTCGTAAGTGTCTTGCTTTGTCGATGTAATTACGACAATCCTTCTCTAAAAATGGGAGGTTCTCAAAACCGCCTGCGCCAACAACAAGAGATCCAAAGCTCTTGTTCATTCGGACACCAGCCATATCATTCGTATCTAGAACTCTTTTTACGGCGTCACTCACTTCTCTATTACATCGAAAGAAGCGAGATTTCTTCGAACTAAGGCCATGGTTATGGATATTATGAACCGTAGTCAACCGAAGTTTCCCATTAGATTTCAAGGCATTAATCTTTGCCTTACATTTCGTCTTTCCTGTCGGACGTGGGTTGGCCACATTAAAAGTTCTATTACGGGCCTTCCCACCACGAGCACAAGCAAGGGTAACATACCTAACAGTATTATCTTCTTCCCTCTCAGTCCTTTTTGTCATCACTCCAAACCCGCACTTCTTACCATAATCTTTATAATAACTCACTAAATCTTCAAGAGAATTAAACTCCATCCCCTTTTTTGGCTCATCAATCAAATCATCACCATCAATTTCAACATTCTGAGATGTCCCGGCACTGCAATCCTTGGATGCCTGTGGATTTGGTCTATCCTCATTAATTTCATCAACTGTAGAGGATGTGCATGGCGCTTCAGTTTCCCCACCACAAGGTCCATAGTAACCATGCATGTAATTTGGGATGCTTGGACAGGTTGATGGTATGTCCTACAAGTTATTGAATAAAGTTATTGATATCTTTTGGAAATAAATATTACACATACTAATGTTAATGGTATATTAAATGATATAACATACCGCAGGTGAGGGATTTGAGCTACATGGTGTTGATGTAAATGGATGTTCTTTCCCGTTTCCCATGCTGAGAGGCAACCGATACCTCAGTAGAAGAAAATCGATACCTTAGTAAGCATGTAAATAAATAAAGACTATTACTATATGACAAGTCACTCGGATCAACCCAACCAAATTAATGATTTTCAACTCATTTCTTTTATTAAACAAATTATTTGTGATTATGATCGGTTAACACGAAAGAAAAGGAAACTTTAGTAATTCTTCTTCTAAACTCATATAGTTTCCTATTTTTATTTTTATAGTTTTTACAAAGAGAATTTACCAGAACCTCCAAAGAGTGCAATTATCTCAATGTCCAAATGAAAACATCACCAGCATTCTTATAGCACTCAATTACTAATTCACCATCAAGGTTTGGTTTTCCATTTCGTTTGACAGATATATCTTTCAAATTACTAGTACATTCAAGTGAAAGATAATAGAAAACTAATACAATTCCTCATCCTCTTTAAAGGTGGAAAGACTCAAAATAAAGCTCCTCAAAGACATTGAAATATGCATGCCTCATAGTTGCCATGGGTGAGGCCATTCTACTCACAAAATCCTCACAATGATCCATTTTCATAGCAATTTTTTTTCCTTAAGTAATCGCTATACATAATAATTTTTCTATGCAATATCTATGCAAACTGATAATTAATGGCTGCCTTCAAAACCAATAATTTTTCTATGCAATATCTATGCAAACTGACACTAAAGAAACGTGGCATATGCTCCCGTGGGAACAACTCACATGATATTTACAGTATAATGTAAAGTGGAAATGTGAGATTTTAGTAAATCTACCTACTGGATCTAGCTCTACTTCAGAAAAGGTTGCCCCGTAAAGCAGATGCTGAAGCCGCTCTCTCCCCACGACGATGACCACAGCGACCGCAACAGCTGACGGAAATGGATTTACCAGTGGCTTGCATGACCTTCGTCTTTTACGGATCCAGTAGCTCGCACGAAAATGAGCTAATCTGAAAAGGACTTGAAGTGATAATTTTTGAGCACGAAAATACCAGACGAAGCTACTCGGGATTTCGTCTTCTCCAACGAAAATATCTTTTACGGATCCAGTAGCTCGCATGAAAATGAACTGATCTGAAAGTTTTTTTGATCTGCTAATTTTGGGGCACGAAAATACCAGACGAAGCACCTCTGGTTTTCGTCTTCTCCAACAAAAATGAAACCCAGCTCCTTTTCGTTCCAGCTTTCTTCTTCTTCTTTTTTTTTTTTTTTTAAAAAAAAAAGACGTGGCATAAGCCACGTCATACGGGGACGCAGCGGGGCCGCAGCCCCGGTTGCCCCTAGAATTACTCATGTTAAAAGGGTAGCGCTCTCAACCGGTCGGGTGGGTTATTTGCTTTTACACCAGCCAATCAGCAGCTGCCACATAGGGATCTCATGAAAATCCAATTTACACCTGCATACAGGTGATAGAAAGTTATTTCTCGCCCTCTCCTTTCTCCCCCACCCACGTCCCAGTTTCTTTCTCCTGTCTCTCTCTCTCTCCAATATTGTTCCTCTCTTTCAGATGAAGTAAAAAAAAAAAAAAAATTGTCGTGTTGCAACTTTGGGTCGGCAGTTATGCATTTTATAGATGCATGCATACATATATGCATCACAAATAGCTTTGGAGGGCCAATTGTGAGACGTTGATCTATTATGGGTAAAAACCAGCTTCCATTGGGATCAAATCGTCTGGCCACATGCATGGTTGATCGGATCCTTCTCGCAGATCAGCTTCTAGATTAAAAGTTGATAACTTTAAACTTGGGATAACTAGCCTGGACAATGCTACGGCCCCCGCTAGGGTTTAGCATTGTTTTTTTATGTGTTTTTTTTTAAGTTATTTTTTATATAAATTTTTTAAATATTAAAAAATAAAATAAATTTCGAACATCATTAAAAAAAACTTTCTTAATCAGAAAGTAAAAAAAAAAAATCATTAAAAATACTTTCTTAATCACTAGGTAAAATAAAATATATTTTTTATGATTTTTTTTATTTTACTTCAAGATTAAGAAAGTGTTTTTTAACAATATTATGAATTTTTTTTAAAATATTTAAAATTATTAAAAATTTATATAAAAAAAAACTTAAAAAACACACACACACAAAAACATGAATAATGATAAGGTTACTACGCTATTACAAACCATTTACTACCTAATTTGTATTTGATTTTTTTTTAATTTTTATTTTTACTTAATGATTAAGGAAGTGAGTATTAGTAAAATTATATATTTTTTTAATTTTTTCTTAGTGATTAAGGATGTTAAAAAAATAATTAAAAGAAAATAATAAAAAAATAAAAAAACTTGAAATGAACTTGGATAGTAGATGGATAGTAATAAGATAATAAACCTATCACTACTCCAAAAACATATGCTAGATCCCAGCGAGAGCCCCCAGCAGAAGAAGATCTAGCATTTTCCTAACTAGCTTAGATCTAGCTAGTACTCATCTTTCACATTGGATCAATCATAAGCACAGTTTGGGTCGACCGATGAGGTTCTTCGACATACTTATCCAGAGAATTTAAAAAAAAGAAAAAAAAAAAAAAGAAAGATAGTTGGCTATTTTCTTTTTTAATTTTTTTTAACAAACAAAATGAAATTTGACTATTGTGTCGTGAGAAATATGAGATTGATAATTAATAACGCTTCTCCTGTCATTTAAAAAAACTGAACGATTTATTGTTGCATATTCATGTGGGAAGGAAGGGAGGGGGAAGATCGTCACTGCAATCGGTGCTGCGTGCAAGGGTGGGGGTGGGGAAGGCCAAAAGCCGACGGTGAAGTTGGAGGGGTGAGGAGACACTCAAAGAATTCGTGGGAGAAAGGGAGGGGGAAGATACGAAGGAGGAAAATAATTCAGGGGAGAGAGGGAGGTGAAGAAGAATGGTCTGCGTGCGGGTGCATATGTGTCTTTCTTGCACCTCCTATGTGGCGAATTCGTATTGGCTGATGTAAAAGCTAATAACCCACCCGGCCGGCCTTAATTTTTTCCTTGTTAAAATTATCAGGTGAATAGTTTCTAGGCCATAGATGCAGCACAAAAAAGAACTAAAAAAATACACATAAAAAAAACATAAAAGCTGGCTCTAGCATTATTCATTACCAAAGATATTGCTCATTCGTCACATTGCCCACCTCAATTTAACAAGTCTGTCAATTATTCGTCCAGCGTCACCTTATTCGTCCGAGTGGCCGACGCGCCAAAATAAAGGTTCACTCAATCATGTAAACGAACAAGAGAAGGGTAACGATACTTTACATTTCTTTTACTACTTGTTTCATATTCCTTTTTTTTTTATTTATTATTATTATTATTCAAATTTAAATTAACAATTCCAAAACATAAACTTCTTGCCTAATTTAAAATAAAATAAATTTAATAAACCAACATAATTATATAATTTAATTAAAAATAGATTTAATTTTCTAAAAATTACTCAAAAAGTAAAAGAAGATCAAACGAAGGTCAATGGACAATAAAAAAAGTTGTGATTACTCATCTTTTATTCGGTGTTTATCTATGTCCATCATCTCATTTTATTTCAAAATTTTTTATAATTTTTTTTTCAAATAACAATCAGACATAAAATAATTTTTAAAATCTTTTTTAATTTTAAAGATTTAAATTTTTTTATATAATCATTAGAATTTTCCTATACTCCAAAAAACATAAAATACAATACAAATTTTTAAAATTTTAAAAAAATTATATTCAATATTTTTTTAACTTTATAATATATTTATTCAACTTTTTTCTCCCCTATCTCAAAATCGAATAAAATATTTTTTTTGAGAAAATAATATAAGTCATTTATATAATATTATTTTGAGAAAATAAAATATTTTTAACTCAAATTATTACTATTCACAAATTATTTAACTATTATTTACGGAATTCATGTTGGTATTTTTTAATAAATAGTATTTACTAATAACTTTGATCATTACCAACGTTTTTTTTAAGAGGTCATTACGGTTTAATTTGTACCGTATTGTATATTAATAAATATGTATATAATGATATTAATGCAACTTATATTATAACTAGTAAATTTGGTAAATAATGTTAGGTTCAAGTCCTAGATAGCAAGTATCGCATAGGCCTTTTATAAAAAAAATAGGTCTCACTGAAAAAAAAAAAAGGCTTTCTTTACACTTTTTTAAATGTGTGGTCTACTTTTACAAAAGTACTATGTTGTGACTTATCTATTGGCATTTATACTAATCATTTCTCAAATTTGATAATATCACTTCTTTTCATGGATTAGGGTTTATTTTCTTTTATAAAGAGCCAGTAGCCACACACATAGCGACCCCGTTCCAAGTTTATTAAAAAGAAGCCTCATTTATGGCGGAGAAAAACCGTGGTAACATCCTTACACTTGGCGGAGAAAAAGGCTTTAATAGATTGTTTGTCAGTCTAAAATAGCACAAATAATTAGCCACAGGCAAAGCCCTTAAGTTTGTTTATGTTCTCTGAAGATGCAACCCAACAAACCAAGTGTTCGATGTAAGCTTTTGTTCCGGCCATTCTTGTACAACTTATCACTCACAAATATTCAAGCCCAATAAGATCTTTAATCAAATCCCTATTGATTTTTAACTTATCATTGTTTTGAGGAAAAATCACAGATTACCCCTGAAATTGTCACTTATTTTGTAAACTGGCAATAAAGTTAGAGAAATGATATTTGTAGTTATAGAGGGCACAAACGTCATGCACTTATTTTTTTTTTAAAAAAAATGTGAGTTAATATGAGATCCACATGAAAAAATTAAGTTTTTTAATAGTAGACCTCACTCTTTTTCAAAAAAAGTGCGCCACGCTTGCACAACTTATGACTATATATAACATTACTCATAAAGTTAATCTCCAACCAACTAATCATTTCACTTCCAAATTATATAAGTAATTTAATCCCTTGTTTAAATCCTATATAATATTGTTGACTTCGAGATAATTGATAATTAAAAAATAAGTAATGTACTCATGGTATGATCTAAAAGGCCGTTGGATCTTAATGGGAGAAGGAAATTTGCAAAAAGGAGAAGTTTGAGAGATAAAGTTGGATTAGTAATTTGATGGTCACCTTGTTAAACGAGTACTGGTAGTTTGAGGAGATGATCAAGTGTAATTTCTCTATTATTTCATTTTACTATCATCTTCTACGTTCAACTTAATTATTTGGGTACTGTGCTTAATTGGCCGATATCCAAATGTGTTTTCCAACAAAGATTGGGACACACTTCTTTTATTTGTTCGGCCACTCTAATTTTTGAGTTTGAGTAGAAACTTTAAGAGCCTTGAATCTTTTTCCATTGTCAAAATAACTAACTAAATTATAAAAGATTGAAGAACGTAAAATTATATTGAGTGAACTTCAATCTAAAATAGGAAAAATTACAAAATACACAACATAAGTTGGTTGAAAATTCAAAAGTTAAAGACATGCCTTAATTTTTCTATTGAAGATGCCTGATCCATAGGTCGAAACAACCACGTCAACAAGAAGGCGAGACTGCATCAATGCAAATAGGATTATGGGAACACCTGCCAAACCAATGATAGGAGCAACAAACTATATTTTTCCATGCAGTATAAGTAAAAGAGCAGCTGTTGTTACTTTCAAGGTTGGCTCAAATTTCCTAGAAAAAATGGTTACTTGTCGGGGATCAAAATAGCAAGTTCTATCATGCTGTTGTTAATCAAAGAAGATCCAAAACTGTGATTTTTCAAATGAAGTTTGATGATGGTCATGTTTTGGAGAATCGGGAAGAAGTTCATTTGGGTGTTGTTGAGTATTTCAGGGAGTCTCTTACTGAAAGTCCTATTTTGGATCAAGCGGATCTTACTCATTTGTTGAGTTGTAGTGTTTCAATGGCAGAAAATAACGCTCTTTGTATGGCTCCCTCAGAGGAAGAGATCAAAGAAGCTCTCATTTCCATTCCAGGACACAGCAGTCCTAGTCTTGATGGGTTCGGCTTAGCTTTTTTCATTGCCTACTGGGTTATTGTTAAAGCTAACATTGTTGAGGCGACAACAGATTTTTTTCAAGGTGCGCCTTTGCCCAGGTATTTTTCTTCCTCTTATATTGTCTTAATTCCTAAAGTGCAGGATCCTACTAGTTTTGATAAATTTTGCCCGATTAGTCTTTGTTCGGTGGCTTATAAAATTTTCTCCAAGATCATAGTCAAACGTTTGACGCGGCTTCTTCCTATTTTGATTTCTAAGGAACAAGGTGCATTTGTACTTGGAATGAGCATTTTTTAAAATATTACCCTCGCCCAAGAAATGGTTCATTCTCTCCACGGGAAGACTTGTGGGGGAAATATTATGATGAAAATTGATATGGCTAAGGCCTATGATTGGGTGGATTAGGCGTTCCTTTTGAGAGGTTTGGAGTGTTTTGGTTTCTCTGATAACTTTTGCAGATTGGTGGGGGAGTGCATCTAGTCACCTTGGTTCTCGGTGATGATGCATGGGACTTATAAAAGTTTTTTCAAGTCTTCTCATGGTTTGCGTCAGTGAGATCCTTTGTCTCCTTATTTGTTTATTTTAATGGAGGAGGTGTTGACTAGGCTTTTGCGGAAAAATTTCGATGAGGGTTGCATAAGAGTTTTTATCATCCTACGGGCGCCCCTCTTATTTCTCATTTATTATATGTTGATGACCTTTTGGTCTTTGTCAATGGCAGTAAGAGTTCGGTGAAGAGGCTTATGGACACTTTGGGGACTTATGAGCATTGCTCTGGTCAAGTTATGAGCAAAGAAAAATCAGCTTTCTTTCTTTCTAAGCTGATTAATGCTTCAAGGGTGCGTAGCCTGGTGCGAGCTACATGTTTTAAGCTTGGTCAGTTTCCTTTATCTTATTTGGGGGTTCCTTTTGTTTTTGGTAGAGTTACGACTCGCATTCTTGAACCCCTTGTGGAAAAAATTCAAATGAAAGTGGCTGGTTGGAAGTTCAATTTACTCTAACAGGGGTCGTCTTATTTTATTGCGTCATGTTTTATCTTCTATGGCGATCCATATTCTCGCTGTGATGAATAGTTGTTGGTCACTATTCAAAAAATTTACTCCATTTTGTTGACTTTCTTTTGGGGTAATGTTGATGGTTCGCCTATATCTAAATGCAGAGCTTGGAGTAAGATTTGCATACCCACTAGTGAGGGAGGCTTGGGCATTAGAGATTTAAAAGAGGTACAACGTGCACTTCATATGAAAATGGCTTGGCGACTCCTTTCGGTGGACAATTTATGGTCATCCTTTTTTCGTGCAAAGTATATTAAGAGGAAACATGTGTCTACCGCTAGTCCGAGGGGATCAAACTTCAGGAGGGCTATGATTTCTATCTTGCCTGAGGGTTGTGATAATGCTAAAGTGTTGGTTCGAGGCGGAAATTCTTCTTTCTGGTATGATCGATGGCTAGCTTCCAGGCCTCTCTCTGATATGGTGGATATTGTCCATAATCAAGATCTTAAAATTCAGGATTGTTGGTTGAATAATAATTAGGATTTTGATTTGCTAGTTGATTTGGTTGGGGATAATAGGGTTGCTATCATTGCTTCCAGTATTGTGGCTGGTAAGGAGGGGAGGATATCTTTATTTGGAAGCCTAATACTGATGGTAATTTTTTTTCTTCTAGCGCTTGGGAGATAATTCGGGTTAAGGGTGGGTCAGTGCCTTGGATGGATTGGATATGGCATAAGAGTATTTCTAAGAAGATTTCTGTTTGTACTTGGAAAGCAACATTTAAATGCCTTGCCGTTGATGTATGAGTGCAAAACAGGAGGATTGCTTTAGCCTCTAGTTGTGACTACTGCAAGAGAAAATAGTGTGAAACATTAGATCATGTGCTTTGCTCTGGGGATTTGGCCAGACAAGTTTGGGAGATTGCTAGTGTAGCTTTTGGAGTTTCTTGTATGCAGACTGTCACTTGGTGGGCTCATGTTTTGTCTTGGTTTGCTTGTGCTAAAAAATCGTCGATAAAAGGGTTTCTAGTTGGTTCAGTGCCATGTCTGATTACTTGGAAACTTTGGCATAGCAGGTGTAAGGCTAGAATGGAAGGAAAACCTCAAAGGGCCCAGAGTGTTTGGATGCTATTAAGTTCTGACTTGGATATGGCATAAGAGTATTTCTAAGAAGATTTATATTTGTACTTGGAAAGCAACATTTAAATGCTTTGCCGTTGATGTACGAGTGCAAAACAGGGGGATTGCTTTAGCGTCTAGTTGTGACTGCTGTAAGAGAAAACAGTGTGGAACATTAGATCATGTGCTTTGCTCTGGGGATTTGGCCAGACAAGTTTGGGAGATTGCTAGTATAGCTTTCGGAGTTTCTTGTATGTAGACTGTCACTTGGTGGGCTCGTGTTTTGTCTTGGTTTGCTTGTGCTAAAAAATGTTCGATAAAAGGGTTTCTAGTTGGTTCGGTGCCATGTCTGATTACTTGAAAACTTTGGCATAGCAGGTGTAAGGCTATGATGGAAGGAAAACCTCAAAGTGCCCAGAGTATTTGGATTGCTGTTAAGTTCTGACTTCATAGGCTAGCAGGCGACATTAGCAAGACAGGGACTTTGCCTCTGGCTGAGGAGTAGTTTCTTTCGTCCCTCGACCTGAAGGTAGTGCCAATTTTGCTTAGGAGCCATAAGCTAGTGGCCTGGCAGAAACCACCTGAGGGGTGGTTTAAATTAAACTATGATGATAGTTGTCGTTGTAACCCGGGAAATAGTGATGGAGGTGGTGTGATCCGGGATGAGACAGGGAGAGTTAAGGGAGCTTTTTCAGCTTGCTTTGGAATTGGCACAAACAATGAAGCAGAAGTTAGGGTAGTTAGAGAAGGTATTGCTCTTTGTAAAAAGCTTAATTTTGTAAACATTATTATTGAGAGTGACTCCAAGTTGGTCGTGGATTGGCTCCGCAGTGGAAAGTGCACTATTTGGTATTTATGGGATTTTTGGGAGGAATTGCTAAAAGCTTTTGTGGGGCTTAATGTTTTTGTTTTACATCAATTTCATTAGGGTAATTAAGCCGCAGACCTTCTGGACCATCAGGTTGAAGAGGGGCATAATATTTGTTATGAGGATGATCGGGACTTACCACGCCTTTTGAAAGGTATCATCCGGCTCGACAAACTAGGTCTTCCACGTATTCATCTCTAGCTTTTGGTTTCATTTGAATGTTTGTGTGTACTAACTTTGTTTTGCAGATTGTTTAGGTTTTTATGCCTTTGCAGTGTATTTTTGGGAGTTTTCTTTGTTTTTTTGTTTTTTTTTTTTTTACTGGAGTTTCCATGTTTTGATGCCTGGGTTGGGGTTTTTTTTTTTTATATATATTTGTGACTCTCAGGTATCGGGCAATGTAACCACGGTTTTCCTTTACCATAAGTGAGGATAATCAATAAGCAACATTTAAATGCCTTGCCGTTGATGTACGAGTGCAAAACAGGGGGATTGCTTTAGCGTCTAGTTGTGACTGCTGCAAGAGAAAACAGTGTGGAACATTAGATCATGTGCTTTGCTCTGGGGATTTGGCCAGAAAAGTTTGGGAGATTGCTAGTATAGCTTTCAGAGTTTCTTGTATGCAGACTGTCACTTGGTGGGCTCGTGTTTTGTCTTAGTTTGCTTGTGCTAAAAAATGTTCGATAAAAGGGTTTCTAGTTGGTTCGGTGCCATGTCTGATTACTTGAAAACTTTGGCATAGCAGGTGTAAGGCTATGATGGAAGGAAAACCTCAAAGTGCCCAGAGTATTTGGATTGCTGTTAAGTTCTGACTTCATAGGCTAGCGGGCGACATTAGCAAGACAGGGACTTTGTCTCTGGCTGAGGAGCAGTTTCTTTCGTCCCTCGACCTGAAGGTAGTGCCAATTTTGCTTAGGAGCCATAAGCTAGTGGCCTGGCAGAAACCACCTGAGGGGTGGTTTAAATTAAACTATGATGATAGTTGTCGTTGTAACCCGGGAAATAGTGATGGAGGTGGTGTGATCCGGGATGAGACAGGGAGAGTTAAGGGAGCTTTTTCAGCTTGCTTTGGAATTGGCACAAACAATGAAGCAGAAGTTAGGGTAGTTAGAGAAGGTATTGCTCTTTGTAAAAAGCTTAATTTTGTAAACATTATTATTGAGAGTGACTCCAAGTTGGTCGTGGATTGGCTCCACAGCGGAAAGTGCACTGTTTGGTATTTATGGGATTTTTGGGAGGAATTGCGAAAAGATTTTGTGGGGCTTAATGTTTTAGTTTTACATCAATTTCATTAGGGTAATTAAGCCGCAGACCTTCTGGACCATCAGGTTGAAGAGGGGTGTAATATTTGTTATGAGGATGATCGGGAGGGACTTACCACACCTTTTGAAAGGTATCATCCGGCTCGACAAACTAGGTCTTCCACGTATTCATCTCTAGCTTTTGGTTTCATTTGAATGTTTGTGTGTACTAACTTTGTTTTGCAGATTGTTTAGGTTTTTATGCCTTTACAGTGTATTTTTGGGAGTTTTCCTTTGTTTTTTTGTTTTTTTTTTTTTACTGGAGTTTCCATGTTTTGATGCCTGGGTTGGGGTTTTTTTTTTATATATATTTGTGACTCTCAGGTATAGGGCAATGTAACCACGGTTTTCCTTTACCATAAGTGAGGATAATCAATAAAATTAGGGTACCGTCCTTTTTTTTTTAAAAGTAAAAGAGCAGCAGAAAAAGCTATCATCATAGTTGTAATAGAGAAGAAGAGGGTGAAAAGGCCTATTATCATCCTTTTAGATAAGGATCTAAGAAAGTTTTTTTCCGCGTAACATACAGTGAGAATTCCCAAAAATGTCAATACCGAAGTTGAGGAATAAGAGTGCATGGTATTAGTTACCATAAAGATCTTAAACAATTTGTTATCCATAAGGATTGGCAAGCTTGTATTTTGGTTATTACCACCAGGAATAGTAAATGCCGCTGCAAACGTAATGGTAATAACTAGAGCGCCAATCACTGTAGAAGAAGTTGTTGTGCCTTTCATCCATTTCTCTCCCCCTTCTTTCAATTTTTGGTGAGTCACATTGAACAATTGTTTAGGAGTCAACCCATCTTTGTTTAAACGTTCCTTACAACTGAGAGGGCAAATGCGTTCCACCTCCTGCATTTATTAAATAAAATATTAGGAAAAAATCACAACTAGAATATTGCAAAAGAATTCTCCATCAATATTCAACACACTAAAAGAAAAAGGCCCTTTTTCTGGCGATTTTGTAGTTGACGGAAATAAAATACCAAAAAAAGCCTTTATAACAGCGATTTTGATGTCGCCTCGGACTTTTAATATCAAATTTCAAAACTGGTCTTTTGCATCAATTTTTAACTTTTTGAGACGAAAAAATGCACTGTAGAAAGTGAAAAACTTGTCGTAGCGATTTTTGCCTATCGCTAAAATTGATCAGAAGTGGTGCTTAATTTCGTAAAAAATGCAGCGAATTTAAACCGAAATTGATTAAATGCAACGATTATTGGAGATATTTGCGATGATTTTAAACTCTAGAAAAAACCTTTTTTTCTTGTCTGTACAAACTGAGACTATCATCAAGATTTCTCTATAATTCTTCTCCCTGGCTCTTTTGTGCACAATCATTTGAATCTTTTGAATTTTTGAATCTTGATTTTTTATTTTTATACAATCATATTTTAAATTGAGGATATATTTTGTCATGAACTTTAAAGAGTGCTAGAGAAATATTCAATAGATCTTGGATAGCCAACTCAATTTTTAGCACAAACTCTCCATCAATGAGCATTGTACATTATGTCTTCACTCACTTTGAATAGCTATTCAGTTGCTTTATTGAGTTCCCACCATAATTACGTCGTTTTAGAGAGGTAAATCCAAAGTAGAGGACCACTTTTACAAGGTTTGTGTCAGTCAATGTAAGCAGTACCAAGGTGTAAAATTGCACAAACAATGCTTTAGAGACTACTTCCTATAGGTGGTGTTACATATAACTTCATGGATTATATCATTCAGGCCATCGAAGTGAATTGTTAGCTCTCCCCTTTCAATAGGGAAGGGCCAGGTTTGGGCAGGGGAACCATCCTTTGGAGTTGGATTTTTGCAACAATTACAAAAAGTAACAAATAAATAAATTAAAAGCATCTTATGGGATATAATACACATGCATACAACCCAAGAGATAGATATACGAACTACATCTGGAGTCAAATTGAATGGAGCACCCTATGGTGTAGGACATGTCGAGTGTTTGGATCTTTATAATTTTAGCATTTAGCTTTTTCTGTTTAAATTTTATGCTTCTCTTGTACGAGGCTTTTTAACAGGTTTCTATCTATACTTTTTTATTACATATGATCTTCTGATTTGTAAAATTTCTTTTAATGGTATAAGAGTTTGGGCAACTATCCACACAAACGTACAGCTGTTATACCTCACATCTGCATTCCTTTTTCTTTTCCCCCCTACAGATGAAAAATGGCTAATTGAAGGGGCCAGAGACCTATATCATCGGTTGAGAAGCCAATAAGAATAGTAAATCCTTATAGGTATACTTTATTCCAATAATGTTATTTCTCATGTATCATAGTAATGCCCTCTCACAGGAGCGAACATCAAGGAAACTAATAGAATTGTCGAATCTAACATGAGTGAACAACACATGGCACTCAAGGAGCTTTTTTTTTTTTTTTTTTTTTTTTATAGTTAATAAGAGAAATTTTATTCCAACACATGGCACTCAAGGAATTTAATCATGGTATTTCCCTTTTTGCGTCATGCAAGTTTTTAGCATTTTTTTTACAAGCAAACCAATCAGTGGAAAAGTTATACTAGTGATTAAAATCATTCTTTACTAGTATGATTCTATTTTAAAGTTCTTTATGTCTGACTTATCAAGAGAAGAACATGAAAGTTCTATTGTTTTTAAGTGAACAGCTTATAATATGAGTACATGATTAACAGAGATCATATATATGGATTTCTTCATGGCTTCAGTTGATAATAAATCTTTCCAAACCAAAATAGATGGGTCATATTTGGAGTTAGGTCATGGGCCTAAAAGATTTATAGACAGTCAACCTGATGGGCCAAAACATAGCAACCACCAACCATTTCTAATGAACAATCAAATTCACATAGGCTGGGGGTACTCCAAGCAGCAAAAGCATTATAGAAAAGTAATCATGTAGGTGACAGTTCATCTTTTGATCAATGAAAAAAAGAATACTTAATAGTAATAGCAGTGAAATATAAATACACACCACAACCAGTAGCTTTCATTATTGCACTGCTGATAAATGGCACTTTCAAACACATTGCAGCTATCACCTGCATATAAGTTAATACAAGAAGAATTTCAACTTGGACTCCCCCCACCCCAAACACACGCACAGGGAGATATATTTATGTCTATATATGAGACAAATTTGGGTAGAGCCGTACTGTTTGTATAACGCATTAATATATTTCTCAAGCAACTTCAGCAAGTAAATGTACAAAAATTGAGAGTTGAAACCTACCAAGAGGGTCAAGCTCCAAACTAACAATTGTCAGCCTCCTCTCAACAAAAGTATGTTTCTCAATTAACTTTACACAGGTAAGCAGACATGCATCATAGTAAAAATCTCCACACATTTCAATGTATTCAAAGAACTGAGTGATTGATCATCAACAAGTACCTACCCAAAAGGGGAGAGAGGAGAGAACAAGGGCAATGTGGATCATATTAGAACTTTGTTGAGACTATAGTAAAAATATAACCTATGTACAAGCTTCTTTCTTTAGCAACTATCTAACCATGGAACTGGAGGTGAAGTATGCATATCTTCACAGTGATTTTGGTAAAAAGACAGATTGGAAACTTTGAAAGTTCTGTTACAGACTCAGGTCATCACCTCCTGTATCATTGTGACAAGAAATCCAGCATATCTGATTTTGGTTTGCCATAACTTTAATTATCATTATTACTATTATAAATTTCTTAGAGGAACCATGAATTATATAATCTCTCCAAATCTGAAAAGGTAAAGGTAAAGTAGGTGAAAAGCATCATAAATAAGAAATGCCGTGAAACAAACTCGGAGGCTAGCTGCATGTTGATGCTTCTTATGTAAACTGGCTGTGAAGGGCCTTTTTTTTTATATCTTTTGTTCCTTAATGTAGTTACATTAAGGTTGTGTAGTAAGCAGAAGCTGATATATGATAACCTCCTGTTATTATTCACATTTTTTCCTACTAACTACACAATCCTAAATCGAGTTTCCACATGCTCATGTCTCACAACCAAACTGCACTAATTGTTGGTCAAATAAGGTTCACCAAACTTGTAATTTTGGCTTCAATTTTTTGGGGGATTTTTAACCCTTAATTTTGCAACCATGATTACAAATACTGTGTTTTGGAATATATGTCAGAAAGATTAGCCATGTACACTATCAAATGTGAAAATGTTCTGTAGGAAGGCACAGTGGAAACATTTGTGTGTTATGAATATCTACTATACACAATTCGGGAAGGTGTTATACACATAATGCAAACTGGTTGTATCCATGTACTTAATAAAAACTCTAGACCATTCATGACAACACTATATACATAATGCAGACAGATTGTATCCATATATGCTTATTACAACATGATTAACAGCACATTGGCTTAATACAAACCGAAAGTTTTCATTGAGAATTACTTACATGTGGTGGAGTAGCTTTTAAGGAGCAGAAATGAGATTTTGGAATGATAAGAGAATGCCTGGGGAACAAAGAAAACACGTAAGGAATTTGTAAGCCCAACATCTCCGGCCTCCTCCACTGCCCATCGACAGAGCACCTAAGTGGGTCTAAGTGGGTAATGGCGAGAATAAAGCAACTGCAATTCACAAATTAGGAAATATGCGGTCTAAGCGCGTAAGTTCTTCTATACTACCCATAATAAATGCAGCCAATTCACCTTTTCGGATCATTCTGATCAACTTTGAAGCTTCAGTGGAAGCAAGAATTTATTAATTCATAAGAAAGACAAGAACGTCGATTGAATAAAAACGAGAGAGAATATCCACTACGGCCATATCCGTGGCGATGAGCTTAGAAAGCTTAGAGAAGCCAAAGAAGTGCGAGCGCAGATGCCGAGGCTCGTTACGGCCATATCTACTACCTTTTTCCTATCTCTGCCTGCTCCTGCAATACCAAAGAACAGAGAGAGAGAGAGAGACTCCTCAGTCCTATGCTGAGGAAGGGAAACTTGATTGAATTAATCTTTGCATCATCCTACACACCACACATCATAATTTTTTTTATTTTTTTTATTTGTTTCTCTTATTAAATGTGTATTATATGGATGATGAATAAAAAAATATAAATATTTCAAGAAGAGTAAAATAAAAAAAATGAAAAAAAATTTAAAAAAAAATAAAAAATAGTTTGGTGTGTGGTGTGTAGGATGATGCTTAGCATTGCTCAACTTGATTTGAGAAGGAGATAGTGACTTGGGCTGAAGAAGGGGATGAGATAGCACTTTTTCACTTGAAAAACTCTAAAGTCTAAACCCAGGCATACGCGGGGAAGCCCCGCGAACGGCATCTTACATGGAGTCAAACGCACCGTTTTAAAGTAAATAAAACGGTGCGTTTAGTTGAAGCTGACATTGTGTAAATACCTAACGCAACGGTGCGTTTCACATTTTCACTAAAATTGGTTTCTCTCCCTTCGCTCTCTCTCTCTCCCCTACCCTCTCTGTGCGACTCCCATTCCCAACCCTAACCTTGACGCGACAGACCATTTCTCCTATATGCTGGAGGATTTTGCTTAAGTACTCAAATTACTTCTTCAATTTTCTCCTTCGGTAATGAAGTCTTGTGCTTCTAGAGGTGCAATCCTGGGTCATTAATCATACCAATGTAGCTTTGCTCCAGCTTCCATATTACCTGTTTTTAGTATTTGGTTCGTGATAATGGCTTTGGTTTTTAAATTATTCTCAGTTAATAGTAACTTGCAGATTTATGAATTTTCTTGAATTTCTCGAATTTTTATAGTTATTTATTAAATTTTTTGGGTATTTTGAACGTTTGTTCTACTTGATCTTGATTTATTTTCTCGTCATTCTTGGAGGTGTTTCTGGTTTGATAGCTTCGAAATGTTTGGATTCTACTTTGGAAGATCTGTGGATTCAACATGTTCGCCTAAAGAACTGACTTATCTACTTAAATTCTCAGTTGGACCATGTCTTGGTTGTCCGTGTACAAGATTTTTTTTTTAGATATTCTTTTGCACTTTTATTTTAATATATTTTAGTTTTTTCTTGAATGTTAGTTGTCATCCTCTTATAATATTTGCAGTTTCTTGTAATGTTATGGTTGAGAAGAGAAATAAGTTTTGGAATCTGGGAGGAAAGATGCTACGCCGAGGAAGAGAACTGAGAAGATATTTATGAGATCTGAGAGAGAGGATGCACGAGATCTGACGATGCGTTCTCTTCTTCTTTAGATGAAGCTCAAATGAACGATGGTTTCTTCTTGCCGCTGCATTTTCTTCTTGTTTGAAGCTTGAATGAACGGAAGGATGAAAAAGTCTATTTGCAGACGTGGACTATTCTTCTTACAAGCATTGCTACTCATAGGCCCACACACCACCCACCAAACTGTTTTTAATTTTTTTTTAATTTTTTTTTATTTTAGTCTTCTTAAAATATTGATATTTTTTTATTCATCATCTATATAATATACATTTAATAAAAAAAACAAATAAAAAAATTTGTAGTGTGTAGTGTGTAGGCTTATGAATAGATTTTTTCTTATTCTTACCGTTGGTTTTTATTTTTGGTAATATAATCGCTGACGTCACGTCAGTAGTGTTCGCATACAGGCACAAGTCTGTGCCTGGACGTAGCAGTGTTACACGATTAGATGAGTAATGATTTATATAAATTTTTTTATTGAAAAATTCTTTACACCATATTATCATTTTATTTTTATTTTACTATACAAGATGTAACACTTTTAGAATAATGTTATTTTTATCACTCAATTCTAATTTCTACCGCTTTGACTTTTATAATTTTTTTTATAATTTTTTTACTTAGTGACTAAGGAAGTGTTGTTTAATAATATTATAATTTTTTTTTAATTTTTTTAAATATTTAAAAGTGTGAAAAATACATGAATAAAAAAATAAAAAAATAAAAACACATCTTATAACTAATGGTGGCTCCCAACTATCATTGGGAGCGGTGAGTGTAGTAGCACTCATACCTTTATAACATTAGATAATCTTTTATTAGATAATTTTTTATTATTCAATGACAATAAATATGTCACATCTTATATAATACAATGAAAGTGAGATGGTGGTGTGATGTGTTGTTATTTTTTAATAAGTTAGTATTAGTTAGCAATTGTCTGTTTCTTAGTTCCGTTAAAATTTTTTATTTTATTGTAATTTTTTATTTTATTATTCTGTATTTTCTAACATGATGTATAATATTACTCTTTTTTATAGAATTANTAGATGAAGCTCAAATGAACGATGGTTTCTTCTTGCCGCTGCATTTTCTTCTTGTTTGAAGCTTGAATGAACGGAAGGATGAAAAAGTCTATTTGCAGACGTGGACTATTCTTCTTACAAGCATTGCTACTCATAGGCCCACACACCACCCACCAAACTGTTTTTAATTTTTTTTTAATTTTTTTTTATTTTAGTCTTCTTAAAATATTGATATTTTTTTATTCATCATCTATATAATATACATTTAATAAAAAAAACAAATAAAAAAATTTGTAGTGTGTAGTGTGTAGGCTTATGAATAGATTTTTTCTTATTCTTACCGTTGGTTTTTATTTTTGGTAATATAATCGCTGACGTCACGTCAGTAGTGTTCGCATACAGGCACAAGTCTGTGCCTGGACGTAGCAGTGTTACACGATTAGATGAGTAATGATTTATATAAATTTTTTTATTGAAAAATTCTTTACACCATATTATCATTTTATTTTTATTTTACTATACAAGATGTAACACTTTTAGAATAATGTTATTTTTATCACTCAATTCTAATTTCTACCGCTTTGACTTTTATAATTTTTTTTATAATTTTTTTACTTAGTGACTAAGGAAGTGTTGTTTAATAATATTATAATTTTTTTTTAATTTTTTTAAATATTTAAAAGTGTGAAAAATACATGAATAAAAAAATAAAAAAATAAAAACACATCTTATAACTAATGGTGGCTCCCAACTATCATTGGGAGCGGTGAGTGTAGTAGCACTCATACCTTTATAACATTAGATAATCTTTTATTAGATAATTTTTTATTATTCAATGACAATAAATATGTCACATCTTATATAATACAATGAAAGTGAGATGGTGGTGTGATGTGTTGTTATTTTTTAATAAGTTAGTATTAGTTAGCAATTGTCTGTTTCTTAGTTCCGTTAAAATTTTTTATTTTATTGTAATTTTTTATTTTATTATTCTGTATTTTCTAACATGATGTATAATATTACTCTTTTTTATAGAATTATGCTTTTAATTGATGGCATTACGTAAAACGATATTTTTTTTTATAAGTTATTTTATGAAAAAGCATCTATAATATAAAATAAAATTGTGCAGAGAATTATAAAAATAATTGTATAATCATTTTTCTAACTAAAAAGAGTTACATTGCTGTTTAATTAAATATAGACTAGAGAGGTTCATCTTTGTCACTTCTGAAGGGTAATAAACATTGTGGAATGGTGACAAGGGGTACGCATTTGAATATAGTTGTGCAATATTATGCGTATATTGATTTTGAAATTGATTTATTTTCTTGTCACTCCAAATGTAAAAATTGTTTAAAAAAGAATTGATATCCATCAATGCCGAATAGATCTTCCAATGAAATGACCCCAATGGGAGTCTCCTCCTAGTACGATGTATTTTAATCCCCCAAGCTTGAGCTTATTTAAGAGTTAATTTAGACCTTGTTTGATTACAAATATGAAATGATATGAGAAATGTGTAAATAGTAATGAGATAATTTATGAATAATAGTGAAATTATTTGAGTTAAGATGTTTTATAGAGTTTTGAAAAATGATATAGAAAAAGCTAAATAAAAATATTATAAAGTTACAATATTGTTAAAATATAATTGTTTAATATAATTTTTGTTTTGAGATTTGAAAAAGTTTAATTATTTTTTATGTTTTATTTAAAAGTTTGGAAAAGTATTAATAATTAGATAAAAAAGTTGAAAATTTAAAATTATTTATATTTAAATAGTGTTTGGATGTTGATATGAGATAGAATGAAATAAGATGAGATAGATTGAGATCATTTATTGAGTCCTTTAGGAGAATGAGATGATATGAGAATTTATTAAATAATGGGAAGATGATTTGTAAATAATAGTGAGATGGTTTAAGTTAAGTATTTTTTAGATTTTAGAAAATGAGAGAAAATGTTATAATGATTATAAAGTTGTAATGATTAAAAAGCTGTTAAGTATTAATTTAAAAGTATTTATGTTTGAGTGACGTTTGGAAAAGAGATGAAAGAAGATGAAAATTTTGAGACAGAAATTTTTTCCAAACAAGCAATTTCATCAAAGAAGTTGAGATCTAATTCATTTTTATCACTCTAAATTCTCAAATTTGAATATAAAACTTTAGAGATTTAAATCATTTTTCCTTTGAAAGAATAACTACCTAAATCAGGAAAAAAAAATCAAACTCCAATAAAATTATAATGGGTGAACATCAATGTACAATAGGAATAACAAAATATGCAATATAAGTTCAACTATTTGTTCCAATGAAAAATATCATCAATTCTGCGTAGTCTGCCATATATCAATAGAACATTACAACAAATAAGGTAAAAAGTTAAAACCAAGGCTTCATTTTTCTATCAAAGATGTCCGGTCTATAGGTTGAAACAAACATGTCAACAAGAAGGTGAAATTGCACAAATATAAATAGAATAATAGGAACACTAGCCAAACCAATAATAGGAACGACGATCTGGTATTTTCCACGTAACATAAGTAAAAGAGCAGCAGAAAAGGCTATCATCATAGTTGCAATAGAGAAGAAGAGAGTGAAAAGGCCTATAATCATCTTTCTGGGCAACGATCTAAGAAAGTCATCTTCCGCATAACGTGAAGTGAGGATTCCTAAAAACATCAATACTGAAGTCGATGAAGAAAATAGCGCCAGAGAATCAGCTACCATAAAAAGTTTAAATAGTTTGTAATGCACAAGGATTGGGAAGCCTGTAGTTTGATCATTACTGCCAGGAATGGTAAATGCTGCCGCGAACATAATGGTAATGATGAGAGCGCCGACCACAGTACAAGAAGTTGCCGTGTCCTTCATCCATTTCTCTCCCTCTTTTCTCATTTCTTTGTGGTCTCTTGTAAACAATTGTCTGGGAGTCAAACCGTCTTTGTTTAAAAATTCCTTATGAGAGAGAGGGCTAATGCGTTCCACCTCCTGCATTTATTAAATAAAAATATGAGGAAAAAATTGCAAGTAGACTATTGCAAAAGAATTAGCCATCTATATTCAACAAACTGAGACCATCATCAATCTTTTGGCTTTTTGAATAATGAATTTTGTCGTTTTGATTTTATACAACCTTATTTTTATTTGAGGGTATTTCTATAAAAGAATATTATTGTATAATTTATTTTATAAAAATGTCATTCATTAAAATATGAATGTGCAAAGAATTGTAAAAATAGTTGTATACATGTCGGTTTCTTTTTTCAAATTTATACTTTATTTCTTCAGTTTAATCTGTTTATTAGATTTCCGTATTGAAAATTTGACAGCAAGAATTTTAGCTTTCATATAATAAAGACCTGCTTAGTAGCAACATTGTGACACGCCAAAAAACATGGAATGCAAAACAAAGTTATTCTATATATAATAAATATAATACTTGCAGAGTGGTTGAAGTTTCTAATTAAGATTATTCCATAATAGAGTTCTTAAAATCAGAAGTACCACTGTTCTGAAGTTAAGTGATTCAGATTTTTCCACCCGACATTCCCTACATTAATGTAGGGGAACTAAAAATTAATATTAGAAATAAAGTATTTCCCTACATATATATTAAAGTAAAACAAATGGGCTCGAGCTGTTCATGAGTTGCCTAAAAAATTGGAAGGATTTTTATACCTACATTACATGGTACTATTGTTGTTCTCCTTTCTCTCTTTTGAAAATCTATCTCTAGATTAGTTTAAAGAGTGTATGCAGGTCGAGATCAGCAAAATAATAAAGCAGCAGGGAGAGATGGATGGAGCTGACCTTAAACCATTGAACTTCTCTTTGCATTTGCAAAGCTGCTCCTCTTATGGAATCGATAGGAGTATTCTCTGTTAACTTCCCTACCAAATGCAATTTGGTATTTCCGGACCTATCTGTCCACCCTAGTAGAACATCCCCCTTACTTAAGCTGTATAGAAGGCTAAAGATCCTATGCTGACGATGCAGGACGGCCAAATGGAATATGTCTCTTCGATCACAATCACAGGTCCATAAAAGATATGGATTTGCTTTGACTACTTGATAAACAAATTCAAAGTTCCCTCTCTTGATAGCACCGAACACTGCTCGCATAACAAGATCAGGATCATATCGATCTCCTTGGATTTCTTGACACATACCACGCAGAAGTTCGTGGAATTGAGCTCGTACCAACTTCATTTCATATATACGCTTGAATCCTATATAATTAATTTGGCAATTACGAAACATTAATGCATGCATGCATGCTGCTTAATTAATTTATAAGTTGGATGAAACAATAATAAATGATGATCAAGAATAGCAAATTTTAAAAACATACATTATTCAAAAAATTTATATGTATGGAATTAATATCATACCCAAGAGGTTCAAGAGAGTTGAAATTAGTTGGCGCCGTAGATCAGCTCGCACTGCAAATTAAGTAAAACCAAACATTGCTCATGATCAACATATTAATTCCGACCGAAAAACGAAGACGCCCAAACTTTGATTAACATATTAATGTCAGGAGTAAAAAAATCAGAGGGAAAGAAATTTCAGTTTAGGCATTATTAATTAACGCACGTACGTACCTGATCCGTTTGTATTTTCTTGACCATGATCTTGAATGTCCAAACGGACTTGATCGGCAGCAGGAGCTAATGAAATGTCAGGTATACCTTCCCCCACCCAAAAACAAAAAAGGCAACTCAAAGCCAAGTAATAATATATATTAAGGTAGTATTTTTAATCTCTATCTTGAAGGAGCAAATTAAATTCAAGCAACATGCATGTACAGTACTAGCTATTAAGACTACTATGATTTTCTCTTATGTTGTACTATCATAAATATAATGTATAAATATAGTTATTTACTCAACTAATTACGTACGAGACATAGGAAATATAATTATAAAAGATGTATAAAAGTAATATTATTTTTTAGAAATTTCTTTTTTTCGTAAAAAGACCCCAATTATTGGAAAAGCTGATAAGAGAGATAAAAAAGAGTGGTACAGGTACTAACAGTGATTGTAGATCCATTGTTTCCAAAACACCATCTCATAATTTCCACTCAGCTCGAATGCGTCAGTCGAAATTTCAGCCAATACCTCCAAAGGGTTCTTATGTTGTCCGTCCAAGGCAAAAGCCAAACGAGGACAACGCTCCATTAAATCCAAAGCCATATCTTGCACGATTATGAATCATGTGTTAACGTTGTACCGTACGTAAGTGCATATATCTAGGGCTGAAAACCGACGTCGTCGGCGCGGTTCTTGGGCAAAACCGACGCCGACTGACGCCTGAATAAGTGGGGGAGCCACCGACCCTAACCGGTCGATGGGGAGGAGGAAACCGATTGAGGCGGTTCTCTGGCGGTTCTCGATCGGCGTCGGTTCCCCAAGCGCCAATAATCTACAGAGAGAACAATGAGAGAGACTGCGAGAGAGAGAGTTGCATAGCAGAGGGAGAGAGTTACAGAGGAGAGAGAGGGAGAGAGAGTTGCAGACGACGGGAAGAAGGCGATCGTGAAGAAGAAGACACATCACGCAACGACGCCGTTCCACTTAAGTTTCAGTGGAACGGCGTCGTTCCAGACTTTGTTTTTCTTCTTAAGTCTTTAGCAAAACGACGCCGTTTGGTTTAATGCCAAACGGTGTCGTTTCCATTATTTGTTGTAGTATATATAGTTATAAAACGACGCCGTTCCACTTAAGTGGAACGGCGTCGTTTCGATAAGGGTATATTAAAAAAAAAAGGTTTTATTATATCGGTCGATTTAGCGGTCCGGTCCAGCCTCAAACCGGGACCGAACCGCTAAACTTTGATTTCTTCAAATTTCCACCGCACACCGACCAGTTCTCCACCGGTTCCGGCCGGTTCCTGACGCGGCCGGTCTGTTCGCGTCGGCGGCAGCCGGTGGCGTCGGTTTCTGTACAGCCCTACATATATCTAATTAATTAATCCAATCACCAGAAATTACGGCCAATGAATGGTTAGAAGAGAATGCAGTAATAATTTGTTACCTAATTCTCCTCGATAAAAACAACTGTTAAGAAGTGAAGCACCATTGAAGCCTTGATTTGCCACCAAATCTTCAAGCCGAGTTTTAGAATAGAGATACCGAGCCAATTCTTTACGCCCATCGGACATAGCCAGAGCAACTGGAATAATGTAGTCCTCATTTCTGATGCTGAGCAATCTATTGTTTTTTCTAATCAGGCACTCTGCCACCCTGCTATTCCCACAAATATGTAGAGCTGTATAACCAGAATAGTCTTGCATTGTTTTCAAGTCTTGTTCTGAAATCATATTCACCAACTCCTCTACTATATTTTCCTGGTCAGCATCAACAGCAGCGTGAAGAACCGTCCCACCCGTTAATGAAGTCATTCTTGCTGTCAATGCAATGGGGTGGAGCTCAAGGAATTCTCTTGTAGCGTTCCAATCACCTTTTCGCACAGCCTTGAGTAATTCCCCATAATCAACCCTACCTGGCCCAGCCATGCATATATATCAGCTTCATTTTTTTTAATCTCCAATATTTGTCATATTATACATAGAATTATGAAATAAATTAAACGAAACAATGTCTTCGACACGTACGTACTTTCAATTAATTAGCCACAGGCAAAGCCCATAAGTTTATTTATGTTCTATATATGAAGATGCAACCCAACGAACTGAGTGTTCGATTGGGCTTTGTTCCGGCCATTACCACACATTTCAAGCCCAATAAAATCTTTCAGGACAAATCACAGATTACCCTAGAAATTATTTTGAAGAAAAATTACTTTTGAGGACAAAATCATAATTGATTTTTAACGTATCATAATTATTTTGAGGAAAAATCACAAATTACCCTAGAAATTGTCACTTATTTTGCAAAATGGCAATAAAGTAAACCACCAACCAACGTTATCACTTCACCTCCAAATTATATAAGTAATTTAACCCCATGTTTAAATCCTATATAATATTAATTGTTGACTTTGAGATAATTGATAATTAAAAAATAAGTACAGTACTAGTATAATCTAAAAGGCCGTTGGATCTTAATGGGAGAAGGAAAATTGCAAAAAAGGACAGTTTGAGAGAAAAAGTTGAATTAGTAATTTGATGGTCACCTTGTAAAATGAGTACTGGTAGTTTGACGATATGATCAAAGTGTAATTTCTCTATTATTTCATTTTACTATCATCTTCTACGTCTATTTGCCTACTGTGCTTAATTGGTCGACATCCAATGTGCTTTCCAACAAATACGATCTAGATCCGTCCATGAGTTGAGTGAGAAGGATGTTCAAGTTTTCCAAAATATTATTGTTGTTGTTGTTGTTTTTTTTAATTTGCTGTTGATTCTTTCTATTTGTAAACTAATGTGAATAACACACAATCTACATCATTGATATGACAGGATTTGATATATAATATTTAAATCTAAAATCTCTTTTGCAAATTAAATCAAGTCAATCTAACATAAACCACCTAAAATAAATCATTTGTACTTGTCATGGTGATTCAAATTTCAATTCTCAAGTTTCAATGACAAGAAGAACTACAACTAAGTTACAAGATCAGCTTTAGATTAGGTATTGAGAAATTCCTAATTTTCCATTTAATTATAAGCCTATTTTTTTCTTCCAATAATGTTTGTGCATATTGAGAGAGAGAGAGAGAGAGAGAGAGAGAGAGAGAGAGAGAGAGAGAGAGAGAGAGAGAGAGAGAGAGAG